>CATIWQ010588838.1:0-42971 GCA_949673415.1 Euphorbia schlechtendalii
ATTGGATAATTAATATTATTTGATATCCACGTAAATCCAATTGCATGAACATAATTAAATGAGCATGTAAAATATTTAAAATAAGGTGAAATGTACAAAAATGGAAGCTGAAACTAAGAATTTGATGTTAATTACATGGACCCGTTTTAGACCCGGATCCGTGGGATCCGTCGGATCCGGATCCGGAAATTATGGACCCGCCGGATCCGGGTCGGATCCAGGTCCAGTATATGAAAACGGATCCGGGCCGGGTCCCTGGATCCGGCCCGTTGCCAAAAGAAAGTAAAAAAATTCATTAATTATTGAACTTCAGTAGGAGGAAAAAGTTATGTTATATTTGTCATACCCAAGCTTTACTATTTAGTATATCTGGTAAGAAAGAATATAAAAAACAAATCTTAAAATATCAATAGAAAAAATTTAGCATTTTATGATACATCAAGATTGTCTTCATTGACACATGTTTTTTCCGTCAAAGAAGAAAATTTACATGTGTCATAAAATGCTAAATTTCCTATTTTGCATGTGCCAATGAGTTAACTAAATTTTAATATCTCCAGGTTCAAGGAATCATTTCAATTGAATAAGGATGCTAAAAGTTATCATAAGAGAGCAGAAAAATGGAAATCTAGAAAGTCATTGAAAAGGATATGAGTAAGATGACAAATAGAAGAAGAAAAATCAAAGCTAAGGAAGATAAGAAGAAACAAAGTTACGAGAACTAGAATAACTTGTATGCTACCACGAATTCGGTTCTTTGGTTGGCTTGTACTTCACAGAAGAATTCCGACAAAAGAATTTTTTATTTCTCGAGGATGTGCTTCCTTTACTGATGCGGGCTGCTCCATGTGCTCAAGGTCAGAATCTCTTAAACACTTGCTTCTCTTTTGTAACGAAAGTTGGTCATTATGGCAAAGGACACTCAACTGGATTGGTTTCTCAACTCCTATTCTGGGATGTGCTTCTGACTTCTTGCCGCTGTGGAGATCTTTCTTCAAGTCCGGTGTAGAAAGAGAATTTGCAACGGCACTCTGGTTTTCAATTATCTGAAGCATTTGGAACAGAAGGAATAAACTTATTTTCTACGGTGTCTTGGACCGTGAAGACTTGCCTGTTGCTAATGTCTACCGTTGTTGGTTTTTCTTTAACACTAGGAATAAGAAGCTTTCTTTTTCTGGTTCGGATCTATTAATTGATCCAGGCATTTTATGTTCGTGAATTGTACATGCACTTTGTAATTTTACTGGCTTTGTGAAGCGCTCTTTTTATTAATAAAAAGAGGAATGGGTGTTTTGTAGGCAAGCGAATGCATCAATCTAGTTGAGATGTTCGCTCCGAAATTTTCACTCATTCCAACCTTTTTCTGAAGGAGGAACACATTGTTCCTCCGGAAGTTTTAAAAAAAAACAAAGGAAGATAAGAAGAAACAATGTTACGAGAACTAGAATAACATGTTTGAAACGTGATGGTGAATAGACGTTGTAATTTGAAATTAGTATAGATGAAAAAAAGTGAAGTAAGGGCCTTTGTAATATTTTGGCCGGTATAATACAAAAGTAAGGGCCTTTGTAATATTTTTGGGCAGGTATAATATAAAGGGTGTCAATTATTTGACGTCGACAATTCTTATTTGCCCGCATTTTTCATTTTATTCTTATTTAAAAACCCTCTCATTTTACTATATTATATTATGTATGGTATAATTACTCACTTCTCATTATAAATTATTACATCATTATCCACTTCCCATTTTCATTTTATTACCCCCATTCAATAATTTATATTTCCGTTCAATAATTTAACAACAAATAACATATATTTATATGTAATTGCATTTTAATTTAATTTTCAAAATTAGTTGAACTAAAAATATTTTCTATTTTTATTACACCACTATCTACTTCCCATTTTTTTATTACATCTTTCAATAATTTAATACAACGAAAAAAGTAGAATTTTTTAATTTAAATTTTTTGAAACTAGTTGATCTGAATGAGGTAAAGCATTAATCAATTTATTATGTTATTGTTATATATTATAAATATGAATAAATACATATTGTAAAGCATTAATGAATTTATTATTATTTAAATAAAGATAAAAAAAATTAACTATATAAAATATAAACAAATTCATTATATGAAAATTGATGATAAAAATTCGTTACCTATATATCCGCTAATATGTCCCAATGTTCTCTCCTAGCAATATAATAATTTTCCCATCCATGCACACTAGCGTAAGCTTTTCAAACCACATAGTAGGTATAGGTGGTACTGGATAATTAGTTGTTAAATTTAGTCTAACAAAGTGTTTTGGACGTTCTCAACAGGCTACACCTATTTGACCAGATGGACAGTTGTCAACTGAAATTTTATGCAATGGCAATATTGTAAAGCAACCGCATACATTTGTCGTGGCTGTTGCATGAACAATAATAATTATGGTTACGTTAAAAAAGTTACTATTGGATATAAGTCTTCTAAGATTGTCATCCAATACCTTGGTTCGCATCGATCACCGGTTCAAGAAATACGCTCAATAGCTTCATCGATACTGGAAACATAAATTGATTTGTATAGGGTGCGTTTAGCAGATATTCCATTTGCTATTACATGTATGCAGATAGCGATCTTCAGTATTAAAACAGAAAGATAATACGACATGAAAATCGCAATTGCCATTATCCTCAATATCTACAACACCTTCAATAAATGCCCGAATAATATGCTGAATTTTATCATTCCACTGAAAATTTACAAGCCTGACTCCAGATTTACCTGCAATTCCAATTAAATATTTATTATATTTTATATAAATAACATGCAGATTATAATTACTAATATAACTTATAATATTAAACTAAAAAGGCTTTAGTTCCATATCAAAGAACCACTCAACCTAATACCTCAAACAAATAAATGTTTGTTTCAAGAAAAAATTAATAATATTTCCCCGGTTATGTACTAACTGCAGAAAAATGATAGGAAGTTCCAATAGATTTCCACTAAAACAAGGTCAAAGCTTTCTCTGAGTCATGGCATAGACAGACAAGCAATTACGAAAAAAATCCTCTACAAATGCTTTTTTACTAACATACTAACTATCTTTGGGGGCCAGAACCTAAAATAACCCATTTTAATAGTTTCTATTCTTATTTTGCAAATCTCTCGTTTATAATATAAGTTAATCGGAGCTTTTCCCCTTTAATATTGTCATTTTTATTAGTTGAGATATTTGTTGTTCACTAATTACACGGCAGCCCTATGAAATCAATTACAGACAAAAGGAAAAAAATATGTGCAGATGTTGATGCATTGTTGATTAATGAAAAAAATTTGTGACTACTCGAATTTTTCTGTGTTCGAATGATCACGTTTAGAATTTTTTTTAGCATACTTAGGTTCATGCCTAGTTGAACTGCTAGCTCTCGGCCTACCCTTAATATTATCTATTCACCTCTAATTCAAGAAAGTTTGCTTATTCTAGGTGCAGTTCATTAAGCATCATGCGTCTTATTTTTTGAATTTTAATAAGATGGTGTTCTTGTACCTCATCTGCAACTAATTCAAAACGACGGTGATCCTCTGTTGCATGTGCAGAAAAATTAGTATTGTTTTCATCCACTGTTTATGGATCGATGTCAAGTCTTCGCCAAAATGAATGGATACGATTAATACTAATTGTCATTCCTGATTTAATTGCTCCAGCTAACTCGCATGCACAAAGAATGCCATGAGTTTTTGTCACCGCACAATGACATTCCTTGTGCAATGTGTTGCCCAAAACTCTTATATGGTCTAATTATTTATTTAGTACCTCTAGGCAGTGGAGTGATACATAACCACCAAGATTGTTGAATGGGAAGTTCATTGTAGATAAAAATGTCTGGTTTCTTGACTGTTCAAGCATGTACTGGAAAATAAAATAGAAATCAAATTTTTCTTAACATTTACAAAAGCAAAATTAAAAAAAATAATTGTTACGTTAAGTAATGGCTTAAAAAATTTATCTTATTTTTATTTCTTGTGACTGAATCTCCTTTTGCCCATATTGTATCTAAGGATCGAATAAAGGTATAGCCATGATTTTAGAGGCGAATGTTGACTTTTAACGTGACAATTTGTGACATTTCCAAGGTACAAGAAAAGATCCATCCATGCATGAATGAACTTTTCCTTGTGAACAAGCCATGTGTCATGAACATATGATATAATCACACTTTAATAACCCCACATAAGTTTTATATTTGAAATAACCATATTGTACTCGTTTATTGTTTGAGCATCCATTACCTTATTCCATGTCTCGCGTATGAAATTATTAGTAATGTTTTTCTTATTTTTCAAGATGTTCAATACTTTTGCCTGCACATCTCTGTGTATGTTCCATGTACAATTTAAATGTCCGCTACTTGAAAAAATTTCTTTGATTGGTGTGATAAGGATCAACTCTCGATCGGTAACTATTACATTCAGTTGAGCATCATCGATGATAATCATCCCCAAATTACTTAACTCCCATTCATAACGCATTGCCTTCTCATCATTCTTAATGGCATATGCAGTAAGAAATTTCAAATTTGTAGGAGTTGCTCCCACAAATTCTACGTAAGACATCTTATATCTGTTAGTTTTGTAAGTTGAATGAATTTCAACATACCAATGATAGAGTTTTAGTAAATTCAATGATGTTGGATGAGTTATAAAGAGATGTGTCATGACTTTCTTTTCATTGACCTTTGTAAAATGTACATATTCATGGGAGACAGAAAGGTGGTACAATTGACCCACGAGTACCATCCAATTCTTCTGTTATGATCTTATAGCGGTAGTTGTACACCTTGTGACAATTGTGATGTTCATCTTCAAATTTCTCATTGAGATATGCCTCTATAGCAGCTAGCTTTGCTTGAGCTGAAGTTATGTCACGAATTGCTTTTTTTTGCTTATTTGCTTAATTTATCATGTTATGGTAGTCTTCCAGGAGATTTATACAATGAATGGTTGTGGTAATCATTATATATCCACAATAACAATAATAATCCATTCACCATATTTCGGTTGGTCAATTATAATGTGAAAAGGGCATTCACATTTTAGTGCTTTGGAGCGCTTTCTTGTTTCATTTATAAGGTTTCAACCTTTCTTCTTGGTCACCCACCACGATTACATTTCACATATTTAACAGTTTGACTTTCTTTGATTGAAGAAATGATTATTTCAAAATCACATCGAAGTGCCACATCCTTTACCCATAATATTGCTTGTTCAAATGTTGCAAATCGTTCTTCTATATGGAAGAAGTAACGGTAATTAGAGCCATCACCGCTATTGGTATGAATATCATCATCATCAAAATTTTCCAATGGGCCGATAAAATCAATTTAAGAAAATCTACTCTAACCTGTGCACACAATGAGTAAATAAATTATGTATTTCTATGTTCCAGTGTTGTAGATTTAGTTTTAAGAAAAAAAATAATTATTTGTGAAATATTTATTAAAAACACAGATATGTATAGAATTTATCTCAAGTATTTAGACACTAAATACAAAGTACTATAATAAATAGATGGGATACAACAAGGAAGGTGGATTATATTTATAAATAAAAACCACTTTTATGCTTCTAAGAAGCAAAAAGCGTGTAGGTTATCTTGTGGGTCAACACAAGCTTTAGATACTTAATGAAAATTATAGCAAATAGACGACTTACTAGTCAAAGAGAGTGGTTTCACATTCAAATTTTAGCAATAGAAATATGTTTGTCAACGTAGTCTATCTGATACTTAAGTTAGTAATGATGATTTAGAGGAAGTTAGAAAATCAGGAGAAAATGGAATATTATACATATGTAAGAGTGATGAAGCTCCTATTTATAGAGCAACAAGGACCCTGTTTAGGAGGGGAGATGATGTTTTCTTGATGAGGAAGGAATTCAATATAGTTTGGTTTACTAATTAGCATTCAATTTCATTTTGGACTCATATTTCCTATCCCAATAACATAGGAAAGAGAGACCCCTTGCTGCATAAGTCATGAGATGACATGGTTGAAGGGTGTTTTATTTAGTTAATAAAATATTCATATTTATAATATATGGAAATTGTGGCCCATAATGTTGCTTTTAGAGTATTCAACCCAAGAAGCCTGCTTTGTTTCCTTCTCAGTGCAAGCCCAAGCCCATTTGATGCTTTAAGTATAAAAGGTCTCTTTGAGCTAAGGTTCTGTACCTTTTAATCTTTCATCTGCTTCTTCTCTTCTTCTTTTTCTGTTCAAAAGCTTTTTTGGAAACTTTGAGAAGTTTCAAGCACGTGAGGAAGGAATTGGGTACGTGCAGTCAAATTTTGTTTTAAGGCGGTTATTCACTTATCTTTATATTCAAGTCTTGTGATTTCCTGAGAGGCATGAGTATTTGATTGTATTTTCTTCTTTGGATTATTGTATTTTGCTCTGGTTTCTATTATTTTTCTCTTGCTAGTTTTCTTCTTCCTTTTAACATCTAAGTTTAAGAAACCGTTCATTGACGGCCTATATCAGTTCTTTGCCGGACTTTTGTATTCTCCGGCGATTTTCAATAATAGCAACCAAAATCCTTGCACCTTGGATTACTCTTCAAAAGCCTGGCATGCTTATAAGTCCAGACGGGAGAACTAAGTAAAAATACATGTGTTCTTTATGTTTTTGCCTTTGAATGATTTGCATGTTAGTTTTAGGATTATGAATCATCGTGATAATCCTTACAGATTGGTATCAGAGCGCTTTAGGTTTATTTCGATGCATTCTTTGATATTCCTGTATGTTAACATGATTCTTAACTTTTAGGTTTTTTTCGGTTTTTTCACTCTACCATGATTTTCAGATTTTTTTCCGCTATGTTTCTAATGTGTAAAGTGAAGTACTTTAAAACCGATGATTTATTCTTCTCTTGAAAGAAAATGTTTCTTCCTTTGATTTACTGATTTGTAATGCTATGTCTAATCGAATTCAACTTTATTGCCTTATTTCTTTGATAGTAATCTTGATAAATACTAGTAGATTTTTCTTTTGCGAGAAAACCTTTGCCTCTATCTGTACCTTTGGATTAGATGCCCTCAGTAAACTGGTTAGTTCAAGTTCTTCTTTGGATTCTTTAAGTCTCATTGCGATCTAGGTAACATCTGAATTTTTCTTTTTCTTTTATTTGTTATAAGGATCTTGAAGTTTTTCCATGCTCTGTTCTTTTGTGATTATAAGGCATGTTTGTGTATGATTGTGGTAGAATTTGCATGATTAGGTCTTTGTGTTGTTGAATTGATTAATCTGCTTTAAACCTAGTTTTGTTTCTGGTCTATTTTTTTAAGTAAAAGGTATATTAGGAAAGTGTGCCATTGCTATTTGTTTGCTCATTTCTGTTTTTAGTTTCCTAAATAGAGTTTAGGTTATTTTTTCTTGTAATCTTGATTATTTGTCTCTCTGCTTATAATCTTTTTAGTCTCTCAGTCTCTTTAGGAATTCTAGTCTTTCTTCTTATGGGCTATCTTTTAAATAGATTCTCACCCCTATCTAGTCTTTCTTCTCTGGTTTTTCCTTTTTTCTTTTGTTTTTATTATGTCTATCTCTAGAATTAACTTAGATAAATTTGATGGCAAAATGGACTTTTCTTTATGGAAAAATAAGATGAAGGCCATTTTGGTCCAACAGAAATGTCATAGGGCTTTAAAGGGCATTTCTTCTCTCCTTCTAACCTTTCTGAAATTGACAAACAAAATATGATGGAAATGGCTTTTTCCACCATAATTTTAAACTTAACTGATAATGTTTTAAAAAGAGTAAGGGACTGTGAAGATGCCCCTTCTCTTTGGCTTAAACTTGAATCCCTTTATATAACTATTGATTTGTCTAAAGTTTCTTACCTTAAGGAAAAACTTATTGGTTTTAAAATGATTCCCACTAAAACTGTTGATGAAAATTATGATGATTTTCAAACTTTGATTATGGATTTAGAAGCTACTGGTGAGAACTTTTCTGAGGAAAATCAAGCTGTAATTCTTCTAAATTCTATTCCTAATATGTTTAAAGATGTTAAAAGTGCTTTGAAGTATGGTAGGGATTCTGTTACACCAGATGATATAATAAATGCCTCAAGATTAAAGGAACTAGAAATTAAAAGTAATAAATCTAAGGGTCTATCTAGTGATGCTTTGTTTGTTAAAGGTAAAAAGGGAAAGAAGGGTAAGAAAAGTAAAAACACTAGTGATCATGATAATTCTGATAAACAGAATAACCCTAGTGGCCAATCTTCACAAGATAACAATAACACTAAACCTTTTAAAGAATATATTTGTTTTCATTGTAATAAGAAGGGGCATATTAGGAAATATTATAGACTTAGGTTAAGTGGTAAACCTGAGGTCAAACAAGTTAGAGCAGTTAATAATACTATTAAACTTGGTGTTATTGAAGCCTTGACTGTAAGTCAAGACAGAGATCAGGATGCCTGGATCTTAGATTTAGGCTGCACCTTTCACATGACACCTAGGAAGGATTGGTTTTTTTAATATGAGAAGGTCTTAAATGGTAAAGTCTTAATCGAAAATGATTCCTTTTGTGATATATTAGGTGTTGGATCTAGCAAATTGAAATTAACAATAAATTGGTTATGTTGACTGATGTCAGACATATCCCTGGCCTTAAGAGGAATTTAATTTCTCTTAACTGTTTAGATGGTAAAGGCATGTATTATAAGGTTCAAGGTGGAGTTCTTGAAGTTATCAAGTCTGATAAATGTGTTATTAGTGGTAACACGGTTAATATCCTATACTATCTAAATGGAAATGTAGTTTTAGGATCTGTTTATGTTGCTTCCAATTTTGACAAGTGTAACTTGTGGCATAAAAGGGCTTGGCCACATTGGTGCCTAGGGTCTTGATTTCTTTCATAAGAATGATATCCTTAACATTCCCAAAACCAGTAAAATTGAAAACTGTGAAACTAGTGTCATGGGAAAGTCCCATAAGAAAAGTTTCAGTACTTGAACATATAAATCTGAAAAATGTTTGGATTACATTCACAGTGATCTATGGGGTTCTCCTAATGTACCCTTGTCTTTATCAAGAGCTCAATACTTTATCTCTTTCATTGATGATTTTTCAAGAAAAGTGTGGGTCTATTTTTTAAAGAATAAAAGCAATGCATTTGAAAAAATTACTGAATGGAAATTATTAGTTGAAAACCAACAAAATCTTAAGGTAAAAGTCCTTAGAACTGATAATGGTCTTGGATTTATAAATGATGCTTTTAATTCTTTCTGTACTGAAAATGGAATTCTAGGACATAGGACTTGTGCCTATACCCCTCAGCAAATTGGTATTGCTGAGAGGTATAATAGAACTCTTTTAAACAAAGTAAGATGCATGTTGTATGAATCTAGTTTAAGTTTTGGTTTTTAGGTTGAAGTAGCTCAGACTGCTTGTTACCTAATAAATAGGTCCCATAGTTCTGTCATAAATTTCAAATTACCAAATGAAATTTGGTACAATAAGCATGTGAGTTATTTTCATTTTAAGAATTTTTGGTTGTGCTGCTTTTGTTCACAATGTTGGCACTAAACTTGAACCCAGAGCCAAGAAATGTATTTTTCTTGGCTATCCAAATGGTTTCAAGGGCTATAAACTTTGGTCTACATCTGAGAATAAAGTTATTGTTAGTAGGGATGCTGTGTTTAATGAGTCTATTTTCCCTAAAGTAACTTTTGATTCTTAGGCTTCTCAATCACAGCAAACTTGGTTTGAGGTGGAGCTTGAGAGGTTTAATCAGAATAGGTTGAATCAATAGCCTAATTTGGAAAATGTCTCTCAAAATGAAAATGATCAAACTTTAAATACTGATCTGGTAATAAATGTTTATCCTTTTGAACCTGGCATAAGCAGAAACCAAGATAATCATAACTATATATTAACTAGAGATAGAACTAGAAGAATCACAAGACCTTCTACATTTCTAGATACAAGTGTCTATGATTGTAACTACTTTGAGTTTCTTGAATTTGCTGGTTGTGTTGCTGAATGTATTGAGGCTTGTGAATCTAAGACTTATACCGAAGCTAAAAACTCTAAAGAATGGCCTAATTGGTTTGATGCTATGACAGATGAAATTAAGTCTCTTAAGAAAAACAACACTTGGATTTTGGTTCCTAAACCTAAAAATAAAAGGATAATTGGTTGTAAATGGATTTTTAAATGGAAACCAGAAATACTAGGAGTTGGAAAAAGTGGATTTAAAGCTAGGGTTGTGGCTAAAGGTTTTAGTCAAATTGACGGTGTGGACTTTCATGATATTTTTTCACCTGTGGTTAAACCTGTTTCTATTAGAGTAATTCTTTCCATTGTTGCTTTTTATGATCTTGAATTAGAACAATTAGATGTTAGGATTGCTTTCTTGCATGGTAATCTTGAGGAAGAGATATATATGTCTCAATCTGAAGGTTTCATTGAAAATGGTAAAGAATCTCTTGTTTGTTTGTTAAAGAAATCTCTGTATGGCTTAAAGCAATCACCTAGGCAGTGGTATCTTAGATTTGATGAGTTCATGATTAATTCTAAATTTAACAAGAGTAATTTTGATTTTTGTGTGTATTATCAAAAGTTAGAGGATAATTCATATGTTTATTTGCTTTTGTATGTTGATGACATGTTGATAGCTAGTAAACATAAAAATGAAATTGAAAATTGAAACTTAATCTAAACTCAGAATTTGATATAAAAGACCTAGGCAATGCTAAGAGAATCTTTGGGATTAATATTATAAGAGATAGAATTAAAAAAACTTTGTTTTTAACTCAATGTGATTATGTTCAAAAGGTTTTGAAAACTTTTGGTTTGTTTGATGTTAAAACTGTTAACACTCCCTTGAGTCCTCGGTTTAAATTAAGAGCTAGTATTGTTCCTTTAGATAAGGTTGAAGCTGAGTTTGTGAACAAAATACATTATCAAAATATTGTTGGCTCCTTTATGTATGACGTGGTTTGTACTGGACCTGATTTAGCTTTTGATGTGAGTGTTGTAAGTAGGTTTATGAGTAAACCAAATAAATCTCATTGGCTAACCATTAAATGGCTTGCTAGATATATTAAGGGCTCTCTCTACTTGTTTACTTTATAATTTTTCTAATTTTGATTTCTTAGTTCATAGCTACTGTGATTCTGAATTTGTTGTTGATCTAGATAAAAGAAGATTAGTTACAGGTAATTGCTTTACAGTAGGTGGTAACATTGTTAGTTGGAAGTCAAGCTTATAACACATTGTTGCTCTCTCAACCACTGAGGTTGAATATATAGCTCTTACTGAAGCTATAAAAGAAGCCTTATGGTTTAGAGGTTTTTTGTCTGAATTGGGTTTTGAATAGAAATCTGTAGATGTTAATTGTGATTTTCAATCAACTATTTACCGAAGTAAAAATTCCATTTTTCATGAGAGGACTAAACATATTGATATAAAGTTATACTTTATTAGAGATGTGATTAGTTCTGGTATTGTTAAAGTGGTTAAAATTCATACTGAAGTAAATCTTGCTGATGTTTTAGCTAAATTTGTTTCTGTTTCAAATTTTCAGACTGCTTTGAGGAATCTGCATGTTGTTCAGAACTTGGTGTAAAACCAAGTTTATTCTGTGCTCGCAGTGTTTCTCTATTTATTCAAAAAACAGTGCAAGGGTTTTTGGATGGCTTATTGAAGTGTTGCTGGAGAATTCTCATAAAGTTAAGGTGGAGATCTGTAGCCCATAATGTTGCCTTTAGAGTATTCAACCCAAGAAGCTCGCTTTGTTTCCCTCAATGCAAGCCCAAGCCCATTTGAAGCCTTAAGTATAAAAGCTCACTTTGAGCTAGGTTTCCGTACCTTTTGATCTTTCATCTACTTCTTATCTTATCTTCTCTTCTTCTTTTTCTATTCAAAAGCTTGTCTGGAAACTTGGAAGAGTTTCAAGTGCGTGTGGAAGGGATTGGGCACGTGCAGTCAAATTCTATTTTAAGTTGATTATTCACTTCTCCATATATTGACTTGTGGTTTCTTGAGATGCATGCATATTTGATTGTATTTTCTGTTTTTGGTTGTTGTATTTTGCTTTGGTTTCTGTTATTTTTCTCTTGCTAGTTTTCTTCTTCCTTTTAGCATCTGAGTTTAAGAAACCGTTCATTGACGGCCTGTATCAGTTCTTTGCCAGACTTTTGTATTCTCCGGCGACTTTCAATAATAGCAACCAAAATCCTTGCACCTTGGATTACTCTTTAAAAGTCTAGCATTTTTATAAGTCTAGATGGTAGAACCAAGTAAAAATACATGTGTTCTTTACGTTTTTGCCTTTGAATGATTTGCATGTTAGTTTTAGGATTATGAATTATCATGATAATCCTTACAGAAATAACCGAATAAATTGATTAATGTTTACTTCATTATTTAGTTAAACTATTTTAAAAAAATTTAATTAAAAATGGTAATAATTATTGAAAGGTGTGTAATAAGATAGGAAATGGGAAATGCTTTTCAAAATTGTTTATAAAAATTTAAATTAAAAGATCTGAAAATGTAATGGAGGTAAATCAAATTATTGAATGAGGTAATAAAATGAAAACGGGAAGTTAATAATGACGTAATAATTTATAAATGAGAAGTGGATAATTATACCGGAGACGAAATAAGGAGATAAAAGGGAGGAAAAAAATGTATGGAAATACAAGCTAATACCCTTATTGGATAAAATATTTTCCTTTTACAAGAAAGGAATAATATTTTTACTTTTCCTGATTTTTTTATTTTATCTTTATTCTTTTACCATAAACATTTTATTCTTATTCAGATTTCTTTTCTCTCTCTCTCTCTGTCGTCTTCTTCTTCTTCTTCTTCTTCTTCAAAATCAAGATGTTTGTGAATTGAATTCTCATTGAATCACAACTTGTTGTTGCAATTTTATCTCATTCCGATTTCATCATCAAATATCGATCTAGATCCAAATTTGTTGCTGAGTTTTTTCATTCCGATCTCTTCATCAGTTTTTCGACTTGTGTTGCTGCCTCTTTTCATTCCTTCGATTTGTTCCGATGTGTTTTATCTGTACTCCGGTTTGCTTGTTTCTTCGATTTGATTTTCCGATTGGATAATTTTTTTTCAGTTTTCTCTGTGTTTTCTTTTGATTTTGTTTCGATCTATTTTTTTACTATGATTTGTTTTATTCTCTACTCTTTTTTCTTCTAATTTGTGTAGATCGGAATTTGTGCTTTTCAGATTTATTCAATTTGTTTCAGTTTTCCAATAGGTTTTGTTTCAGTTTTGATTTGATTTCACGATTTGTTTCAGTTTTATTCCTTTTCATATGAGTTTAGTTTTCCTCCCGCGAGTTTAGGTTTGAACAATGTTTCGTTTTCTGTATTTTTACTCAGCCTTTTCTATGCAAGATGTTTACTGTTTTGATGCATTATGATGGAATTCGGACATATGATTTCAAGTTTCTCAAGTATGAAGATCGTGGTGTGATTATTGATAATTTTGTTAGTTTTTATGTATTTTCTGACTTCCATTAGAATTCAGTTTCACATCATGTCATTATACCTGGTATAATGACTACTATACCTGGTATAATACTTATTATACCTGGTATAATACTTATTATACTTGTTATAATACTTATTATACCAGGTATAATAACCATTATAACCAGTACAATGAGTAATATAAAAACATATACATATAATTAGAGATAATGAAAGTATTATGATTAAGTTTCAAGTTTCGCATTTGAATAGTATATGGTCATTATATACATGGAGTGTCATATTTCATATTAGAATCCAATTTTCAGATAATGCAATTATACCTGGTATAATGCAAACTAATTCTATAAAAAAAGTGATTGAAAAATAAAAAAAAGTTTTAAGATCAACTTCAGATATCGCATTTGAATAGATTTATAGTCATTATACCAGGTATAATGACTATTATGCCCGGTATAATAGTCAACATAACAAAGAATTTTTAGAGAAACATTCAAATCATTAAAGATAATAAGATTTTTAAGATCTGGTTTCAAATTTCAAATCTGAACAATGTAATAAACATTGTACCTGGTATAATTACTATTATACCAGGTATAACTTCTGTTATACCAGGTGTAATGGTTGTTATACCTGGTATAATGGCTGTTATACCTGGTATAATAATTGTTATACCTGGTATAATAAATATTATACCTGAAATTGGTGGTTATTTTTATATTCATGTATTTTGAAAAATCAAAACTTAAATTCACATTTTTTGAAAAATCCAAATTTAAAATGTGAGATTTATAAAATTACACCATGGCATGACCTAAAATTATTTTAACTTTTTCTGGTATTTTTATAAATTAAACCCCAATAAAGTAAATGTGAGGGGTTTTTCAAATAAGGGTAAAACGAAAAATATTGCAGTCATCACTAAGAAAATGTGAGTGACAAATAACAAACAGTTTGAGGGGCCGTGACCAGTTAAAGTGACCATGTAGTAAGTTTTTTTTAATGGGGAGGAAGACTAAGCCACTAACTCAACAATATTTTTTTATCAAATCTTATTAGAATGTTAATACCGCAAGAAATATATCTGAAATTACACCATGGTATAATAAATATTATACCTGAAATTGGTGGTTATTTTTATATTCATGTATTTTGAAAAATCAAAACTTAAATTCACATTTTTTGAAAAATTCAAATTTAAAATGTGAGATTTGTAAAATTACACCATGGCATGACCTAAAATTATTTTGACTTTTTCCGGTATTTTTATAAATTAAACCCCAATAAAGTAAATGTGAGGGGTTTTTCAAATAAGGGTAAAATGAAAAATATTGCAGTCATCACTAAGAAAAAATGAGTGACAAATAATAACCAGTTTGAGGGGCCGTGACCAGTTAAAGTGACCATGTAGTAAGTTTTTTTTAATGGGGAGGAAGACTAAGCCATTATCTCAACAATATTTTTTTATCAAATCTTATTAGAATGTTAATACCGCAAGAAATATATCTGTTTATCCCAAAATTTCCGAGGTAAGTTATATAAATCCATACTTGACAAGTGGTTTGCTTATGCCTCATAGGATAAATTCTAAACTGCCATGTAGAGAATATGAATAAACCAAGTTATAAATTGAGATTGCCTTTGCTCCAAAACTGGTTTAAGGCATCTATCCGCAGATGCCATGATAATATGGTAGAATCCTTTACCAATGTAGATAAGTTTTCAATCCATATCTTACGACCTCAATGCCCATTTAAATTAACTTTTAGATCATTTCATCGCCAAGGAGTTTCCCTTTTAGCCAATGAAATTCTACCCATAACTGAAAATTTACATGTGTTGATCCTCTACTATTTTTTTGAAGCAATTGTAGGTGTCAGGATTCAAATCATGGTCACCCCACCTTCTTTGTGGATGTACCACTCGGACTGTTGATCTTCTACTCTTAGATCTTCTAAGGTGAATTGATTGCTTAGTACCCACTCCCTACATTGGAAATTCTATTGTGAGTTAAATCAGCAACTTTGATTCCATGAGAGAAATGATTCACGATAAATGCATATGATTGCTTGGCTGAAGATCCCGATTGCAAAACTGCCAGGGCTTTAGTGGCGGTAGAAATCGTAGTTATAGATTCCAACTTTTGGCCATTAAAGATCGCTGCATAGGAGGTTTCTTCGGACCATTGAATGAATCAAAGATCGCAATCTGAGTGTTTTGGGACGCAACAAAAGAAGATTAGCCAAGAACTAGATGGATGTTATCATCAGCCAGATGCAACAATGAAGAGGGACGAGAAGAAATCAATTACCATTTGGCCGGTGGCTGTGGAAAGATTGAAAATCACAAGCTAGGGTTTCCTTGAAATTAATAGCTTTTTTACAGAACAATAAAGTAAGAAAATGGAAATTTGACGTCACGAACAAGATTATATCATTGAAAATATTTTTAAAGACAAGTGGTAAATTTTATTTATTGCTTTTGTGCACGTTTAATTTGTGTTTAAGATTTTTTAAATTATGGTTAACTTTAAAATTATGCCTTATGACTTGATTGTTTTGCAAAAAAAATCATTGTAGAATTTTTTTGCAATAACATGTCTGTGATTTCAAAAGTTATCAAATAGAGGATAAAAATTATTTTTTTCATTAAAAATGTTAATGTTACATAAGATATTTCATTTAATTTAACAATCTTATAATTTAACCATATTATTTAGGAATTATACATCAAACTTTGAATAATTTTAGAAGATTTTTCATTTTAGTATGATTTTAAAAATTTATTTTCACATTATAATTAAAATAAACATTTGTGCAATACAAAAAAAATCTAAAAATCTTTTAACCACATGCACTTTTTTTGTAAAACAATAAAATTTTTTACAAAAAACTTTTAACAAAAAGTTAAATCACATTAAATTTTTTAAATTTACCCTTTGAACTATTATATAATAATAATAATAATAATAATAATAATAATAATAATAATAATAGTAATAATAATAATAATAATAATAATAAAAACGATATCTATAAAGCGGTTTTTTCTTTTGAATTACAAATAGAGAATATAGCTTGTAGAGAGATTGTAATTTGGTGGTGATTTATAAATGTTACATGTGCAGAATTTACTTAATCTATAATTCATATCTTAACAATAACAATTATACTTTTTTATTTTGGATCATTAAAGTTTTAGCTCTCAAATAATTGCATAAATATGTAAAGTTTCACGTATCAATTTGATGATTTATATTTTCATTTAAAAATGATGAATATATGTTTTTTATGTTTTATGTGCAATCTATAAGGAAAAAGAAAAAGAAATTAAGAAAACACTAAAAATGAGGGTATTACAGACTTTGCGCGTGGGGGCAATACCAGTAATTATATTCCATTGTAGCCCCAAATTACAAGTCACCAACACCGAGAATGGAAATCCAGAAAACAGGAATCGCCGGTAATAAAGAGCTTAAACAAACCAAACAACCCCTCTTGTATAACCTCCACGTGTCCGATCTTATCCGTTAGCCTATATTTTGTCATTTCCCCTACAAATGCTGATGATTCATCCAAAGCTTAATTAACAGTTTTCTCTTTCAACGCTCTCTCAAAACCCCTTGAAAATGGCTACTAACACTATTTCTCTCAAATCCGTTACCATCAGAGCCGGCCCTCCGAGGTCCGATCCTAACCGCCGGGGAGCCTCCTCCCCCAACAACTGGTGGTCTCCAATATTTGGCTGGTCCACCGAGCCCGATTACATTGGATCGGATTCCAAACCGGAGGACACGTTAGGTAAAAAGGGGACCAGATCGGAGTCCGATCTGGAACCTAAACAGGCGAGATCTCGGTTTGCTCCCGGCGGTTTCACGGAAGAGAAGGCGAAACAGCTGCGCATGATGACCAGTGACACGTCATCATTTCACGACGTTATGTATCATTCCGCCATCGCTTCTCGTCTCGCCTCCGATTTCAATAGCCGCTCTGATCGGTAGTTTTCCGGCCGCGCCGGAAGATATTTATATATTATATCAGGACCTTTATGTGATTAGTAATTTATAATTAATATTTGTGTCATAGTTTTGTCAGTTAACGATATTAATTTGGTTTGCGATCTCTTTGTTTTAGTCTGGGACTGTAACCTTTTTTTTTATATAAATTGTTATATGTAAAATAGTTTATGTATAAGTCTGATGCATATGACCATATGAGTGTTGATGTTAATCTTCTCGTTGAATCCGCCACAGCACAACGTTGACAGCTTTTGTTTTTTATTTTGTTGTTTCTTTTTGTAGTGAAAGCAAGTAACAGGGTGAAACTGAACTTAAGCATTGTAGCTGGTAGCCATTGATAGATCTGATTTATCGGACCTTTTTAAAATTGCGCTAGAGGTCCCAGCTGACGGTGATTATGAAAGGGATGTGGGAACTTCAACGCTTTACTTTGGAAGGTTTTATTAAATTATCATTTAATATGGAGTACACGTTACGCCCATTAACTAAATTATTAGATCAAAGTTGTGCATTAATTAAAAAATAAACCTTTAGTAATTTGCAAAACCTGCAAAAACCGAACCTAAACATAAGACTAAACCAAGCCGAAACAGTACTTATATTGAATTTTTGATCATTTTGCATTTCACATTCATATTCAAAAATGGAAAATTTTAAATTTAAAGTAACAAAAGATAATCCGATTTTAAATTAAATAGACCATACTGAAATTCGTTCTGCTCGGTATATAGTTCTTATATTTTAAGACATTGTTTTCAATTAGGATCGATTTAGTTTTTTTACCTCCCCTGATTAATTTGTATTGAGTTTCTATTAAAATTTGGAAGTGGATTTTAAATCCAATATTAAATATGCTTTTGAGAGGATATTTATGTCTCCATTTTCTATGAGAAAAAAATATACAGTTTAATTTATTCGATAGCGTTGGAGCAGAAACATTATCACAAAATGAACCAACTTGATAATGCCTTGAGAATATTCTCGAGAATATGGGCAAAAAATACCAAACTGAAAATGACTAGTCCGTCCATTTCGAATAACTATAATGAAGCCGCCGGGAACGGCTAAGAAACATGTGTTAAGGTGAAAGGTGGTCCTGAAAGTGATTACTTCACGTCTAACTAATTTCTCTCACCCTTCATGCAATTTTCGTGCTTTTGTTTTCTTTGTAAAATACAATACCAACCAATTATGGTCTTGTTTGACGAGTGAAGACATAAACAAGTTTGACACTAAAACAAAAAGAGCATAAATGACCAGTCTACGTCTTGAAAGCCAAGTAGATTGTGTATTACAAACATGTTTAACATTTCATTACAAGATCAGCAAAAATACATTCGTTCAGGGGTAATTCATTGATTATTAAGCTAACAACATTACTGGGTGAATTTGTAAACATGTTACATACGGAACTTAACCGTTTGGTTCATAGAATAGAGTAGAATTAGACGGAATGTCTAAATTGCTATTCCATTCTATCCAATTTTGTTTTACTTCGTGAACAAAACCGTACATTAGTTCTAAGGATCCAATAATATGCTCCTGACCTCAAAGTTTTTGCCTTAGAACTTCAAAAAAAATCATTAGATTTCTTTTTCTCAACCATGCAATTTACACTTTATCAAAAGGAGCCTCCCCCGGTTATAATTTCTCTCCATTAAACAATTGACTTGCTGTTAACGTTTCACAATATAAAGAAAACAAACTCTAATTCTTCCAAGTAATGTGTTTTTGAGATATGAAGCTACTATTTGGTCCATATGTGGTATACCAATGAGATGCAGTACAGAAAAAGCAGCATAACTAACCTTCTCTATGCTTCAGCAATATCACTTGCTCTCAATGTCATACAAATCTGTTCTGTACATATTTATAAAGGAATGTCCGGAAAGAAAATTATAATATAAGTACTAACAATAACAATAACAACAATGATAAAAACACCATTTTCAAGCATCTTGTTAGCTACTGCAGCACTAAAAGCAAGTAAGATTGTATTGTGTTGTCTGAGCGAGTGGTTGGAGAGATTTTATATTAAAGATTGAAAATTCTGAACTAAATCAGCAGAATTTTATAAGAAAGATGGAGAGATTTTTTTAAAATACATATACTTATTGTTATTTACTCGATGCCATTTACTCAAGTGACAATCAAAACAAACAACGAAAATCTATAAATCAAATACTGAGTCATAGAATTGATCTAATATCATGTTTCACAATTCATGACAAGTTTGCTCATTGATAAACTTCAGCTTGCAGTAATAAACATATATTGAGTTCCAAATTAGTTAAAACACGCCCAAGGCAAGAAATATTTCCAAATTCTCTTTCCGAAAACCCCAACTATGAGAAATATAAACTGGTAATACCCTAATAAATTATACGGAAACATTTTCGAACTTGGTAAAATAATTCCTAATTCTGAATATCTATTCATTTCCAGAAGGGTGAGAGGTTATTTGAATTAGCCAACCTTGTGAAGGATCACATAATTACAAATATGATTCATATGCAGCTATCATTGAAGTAACCTCACAAACTACAAGGACTAAATAGGCTTAACAGTGTAAACGTTTAAAATAGGCCACATGCTAAGACTGTTGAACCTCCAAACGCTCTAAATCAAATATTTACACGATGAAGTAATCAAATATTTCCAGCTATGACTTTTCACAGTCTAACCCTATGGCCATACGAAAAGAGATACATTTAGTGCTAAATAGTTCACTTGATATCATATGGTGCACCCTAAACAACAAAGGACTTTTTAGTAAACTTGAAAGAGCGACCCAGTGTGAATGAAAGAGGGACATTTCAGTTCAAATAAATAACAATATGCAATTAGTCATGTAAAGAGATTCCAAGAATACCATGTTTTCAAAGTAGCACAGCTGCTTGAGGGGAATAGGAACTTAAACTTTTTTTTAACGAACATTTGAAAACAAACTCAAATCATAAAAAATAAATTGAAGAATCATTCATTCATTCTAAGCTTTCTTTTGAAAAAAAAAAAATAATATACCATCTTAGGCTTCCTTTTAAACTCTGAAATGAAACCCCCCATTTAATCCAAATCCCTAGTCTTCATCTGCAACATACGCTCCTTAACTATCTATTTATTCCTCTTTAAGTCTAAAAAAGCCTAACTCGTGAATGACTTATAGTTTCAGCAATTTACAACAATCTTATCAGCAGCATATTAATTTTGAAAAAAGAAACCAGCCTAAACATTTAGTGACTATTTTCCAGCAAATGCCAAGTAGAAACAGACACTTCCAAGTATAGTTGCAACTGGTTTCAAATTTAATGCAATTCAAACAAAACTTGGAAAGAAGGAAAACAAACACAAAAAATAACAACTCCACATCGCAGCAATAAAACACTTTCACATATGAAAACAAGTACATTCAGAAAACGAGAGGCAGGGCAGCCACATGATCAATTAGTAAATACAAACAACAAGTGAAATCATATTGCACAATTGAAGAATCGAATTTTGTTATAGCACAACAAGAGAAAGAAGAAAGGATACACCAGGTAAAATCCATGAGCAAAGCCACCAGCCGATACAGCAGTAAAAACACGGTCCCTCACAACAGGATTTCTACGCAGCGCAATCCGAACTGAAATCGAACGCCTGCCATTAACACACCGAAATTCTAATAAGGCAAACAAGAAAAGCAGAAAGGAAATGAAAAACCTTACTGAGAGGAAGAACGGGAGCATAGATCAGAGGAACCAAGAACTTGAATTGAGTTGCGGTCCTCTTTTCGGCGGCTGAGCGAGAACCTCACTGCAAATGAACTCATGGATAAATTAAACAAAAGCAGAGCAAAATGATTTGTTAATTGTAAAGAGAATATAAAGATTGAGGAGCTTACTGGTTTCATGGATCAGACCTTGAGGCCATAAGGAGAAGAAGAAGCGGAGATTGTTAATTTGAGATCGAGCTGTATTGCCTAGGATTTGTATTTAGATTTGGATTTGTTGGGTTGTAAAATAGTTCCGGCAATGTTCAATTTTTCAGGTAAGCTGGAAGCTAAGGTATTTGGATAGATGTTACTGACATGGTTTTTAAAAGTTAGAATGATTTAAAGAAAAACCATTAACAGTCATCAATTTCGTTATTCAATTTTCATAGTTTTTGAAATCAAGAAAAAAAATATGAGAGAAAGTAAAATGAAAATTAGCATACAATCAAACAAATAAATTTAAATTAGAATCATAGTATACCATGAAAAAATAATGAACCGTTTAACGATGGACGCTTAACAAGTTATTCAATGGGTGGTTATTGCATTTTAATCATCAAATTTGCAAATCCAACTATTTTATTAGATTGATTTTAGCAAATAAAAGATTCTGGACAATTAGTGTATCTTTAATCTCACTTCAAATGTGGGATTGGAGTGAGAATGAAGTGTCAACCCTGCTTCATCCCTAGTCATAAGTGAAATTTTATGGTGCAGGATTGGAGATGCCCTGACAAATACTATACTTAACGTTAAGGTCTAATACATAATTTGCCCCCTCAAGTTGAAAAAAATATTCATGTATCACCCTAAGCTTTCCTTTGTACAACATAACACCCCGACGTTGGTAAATGTGTGCAACTTAACCAACCCTCCATTGATGACGTGGCTGCTGACTTGGCATAGTCTGACTTTTATATGCACATCAGGTAAACCATTGGCAAAAAAAATAAAAAAATTTAATAATAAATAATAACGGTAAAATTGCAAAGGTTCCCGAAATCAAAGTTTAAATTGCCAAACCCTAATTGATTTCCTTTCTCAAAAATCAAAAGCAGAGCTTCAGTTTCTCCAATTGTTCTTTGTTTTCTTCTTCTTCTTCTTCGTCTTTTGTTCCTTGCTTAGGTAATCGATCCGCCATTACCCAAAATAATGTCCCTTCTTTCTTTTCGAGATGGAACTAGTGGAAATCGTGACACCAACTAGTATATGTGGTGAATTTGCAATTTTACAAATGCAAACCCTGGAAGAAGGTTCTTTGGCTGCAAAAACTATGAGGTGAGCAACTTAGTTCCTTTATTACAGATTTTTGTGGGTTTATATGATGGATTTGTTTAAACTTCTTGCAATTTCCCTCTATGCAGACAAAGTCGAGAAAAATAAGTTGTGAATTCTTCGCATGGTATGATCAATGCATTGATGAGCATAAAAGAGAATTAAATTGACAAGTGTTTGAAGAAAATAAGCGAAGGAGGTGACATAGAAGAAGAAAATAAAAGAAAAAAAAGATGATACAAGGTTTTATATTTGGGTTTTTTTTTTCTGCAATTATGCTCTGTATCATTTTATTTGTAGCAATGTGATGCTAGTTTGAGGAATGTGTGGTATTAATGTAATTGAACTTGATCTTAGCAATGGTAGTTAATTAGTATTGATGTAGTTGAGTAGTGGTTATGTAATCTATCCTTTTTTATATGAAATGAATTTGTTAAAGTTTAATGGCATTAGTGTTGAAGAATTTATGAAATGACTTTGTTCAAAGTTTAATGATATTAGTGTTGAAGAAGTTATGAAATGAATCTGTTCAAGTTATGAAATGAACAGTGTTGAAGAAGGTTATGAAATGAATTTGTTCAAGTTTAATGGCATTTTTGTTATCTCTGCACATATTTGTTTACATATCAATGCATAATAAGCACATCACACAAGATTGTAAGATTAATAAGTACCACTAAATATTGAAAAACGATTGTCTTGCACATTGACCTAGCATAATTGCAAATTCCCGTCTTAAATTATCTTGCTAAGGAACAAAAAATTTGTCCAAAATATAAACCAAGCAAAACATACATAATAATTTTCCAAAATGACTATTGATCAAAAGTACTAGCAACAACACATCAAGTTACCAAAATGACAAATATATGCCAGAAACATCGGAATTTCCATAATCTATTTGGTTGAGAGGTTGACACAACACCAACAGCAGCCTTACTCCTTGTCACCTTGGCTACTGGTTGAGAGCTTGACACAACACCAATAGTAGCTTCCTTTTTTTAGCTGCTAAAATTCTTTATGCTACTGCTTTGTTAGCTACATCCCTACCTGTTTGTTCTGCAGTAGATTGTGTAGTCTGTACGTGAGTTTTTTTTGTGTTGAGAAACAACAATTCTTATGCCTGGAAATTTCTTAGCTCCGATATAGACCAAATCTGATTGAGTCACTACTTTCTTACCTTTTCATTTTGGTTTTTTTGGATGGTATCCAAGATCACTAGTCACCATAGTTGAGAACTTCACCAATTGATATAATCTTATTGTCCTCTGAGTTGCCATTTTGCATTATAGAAGGCATTACACAATTAGTACTAATACAAGTAATTTTAACTAGTTAACGAACCTCATTGTTATACAACTAGTTATTTACCTGCATACAAGTCCAACCTGTTTTCTCAGAAATAAAAACACCATACCACTTGCAACATTTTTCTGTATCAACTGCCTTTTCGAAATGACATATTGCAAGATAAATAATATTAGCAGCAAACTAAGCAACAAAACTTCAACCACACCATTAAAATTACTAGCAATGCATTTATTGAGTAGCAGAACTTCAACCAAACCATTAAATTGACAATGCATTTACTAAGTAGCAAAACTTCAACTAAATCATCAAGTTTACAATGCATTTACTAAGTAGTAGACTGCAATCAAACCATTATATAAAAAAGAAATTGCTTTTAATGAAACTCAAAACTGAAATCACATAACTCTGATTCACCCACACTTGGCAATTTTCTCTTACTTTTTATATTGCATGCTCTAGTATATGATACCTTCTTTGATAGAGTAGAGATATGTGAAGACTAAACATTGGCTCCCCCAATTGTCTTCGACACATTCAAGTTCAACATATTCAATTAAGGACCACAATTATTTTAAATCACAATTATATTCAAGTTCAACATTGGCTAATAATAACCAACTAGTTATACCTGAGCTGATTCATCTGCCTTTCTTTTGGCACATCCCTTCTTGGTATGCAATTTGTCCTTGCAGTAAGAGCATGTGACTTGACATCCTACCTTGGTCAATTTCCCAAATTTTGGAAGCTCAATACTAGGATTTCTTTTGTTCCTCTTAGGTTTACCCGATAGTTGCTTAATTGGAGGTGGTTCAACTCTAGGAATAGAACTTAGAGGAACTACATTCATGTTAGGCATAGGCTAAATGGAATCTTGGTATGCTTTTAGGTATGTTTTCTTATGATACCATTTGGTAATATGGTTCAATGGGTTCAATCTTTCCTTGTGCATTGCATCAATTGCAAGGAATGCCTTTTAAGCCCCAAGATCTACAACTATAATACTTATCCCTATAATTAGATAACATGACCATATTTTCCCTCAATCACCTCATAACCATCATCCCCATTCTAAACTATATTGCAGTTCATAGCCCTTTTGGTTCTCAAACACATTGTATGCCATTAGAGAGACATTTGTTATCCATATATTTGCAAACTGAATCATTTGTACGTGTATCCCCATCAGTTGAACCTTAATTTCTTCCATCATTGTAATAATTGACTTGTGGTTAGTAGCAAGAATCATTGAGTTAAATGTTTCTGAGAAGTTGTTGTCCACAATGTCACAATGAGTATCCATTACGAAACATGTCCTACACCACCTATCAATGTCATAATTAAGCAAGTCTTCAACCATGTCTCTTGCACCTAGTTTCTCCAATTCAGCTAAATTGTCTAGCAACTCAGTCTCAAAACTAGATTTTGCACACATTCAAAAGGCATGTCTTCTCTCGACACCATTCTACCGTTTACACCAATTTGTAAGAATATGCCTAGCACATTCCTTCTGTTCAGCTTTTAGTAACACATCTTTAAGTGTAGCTTTTAGACCCTATAAATTATTAGCACTAATCGCATAAATTCAGCTAAATAACTAACATTCACAATAATAAATAAATCACTAACACTTAACAATTAAATACAACTAAATAATTAACAGTCACAACAATAAATAAATCACTAAACTTAACCAATTAAATAGAATTCTGAGGTACATTCTGAACTTCCTTTGTCAATTGATGAATTCGCCTAGGCTCTCTTTGATGTTATGAAGCTGACTAATAAATAAATGAAGAACATCAAAGAGATAGTGAGAAGAAGTGACGATCTGGAAGATACTAATGCTTCCTTATCGCTTGATATTCGATTTCTTCAAGAAAAAGCTGAGTATCAAGAATGTGCTATCAGCAAGCTCACTAAGTAATTAGATGAGTTGACTATTGAGATAATGAATTTAAAGAAGAAAGAGGTTCCTCCTCTAGCCAACAATCAAACTCAGAGTAACCAAACTTGCAATTGTAAGAGGAAGAATTCCTCTAAATAGAAGAAAGCGAGCCAACCCAAACCAAAAACCGTGTACGATTTTTGTGGGAAAGCTGGAGATGCCAAAGTTCTTTATTGGTATAAAAATGGTTATTATGACGAGTACGACTAGTCAAACCTAAGCACTGCTAACAAAGGATGACCCAGCTTGAAAGCATGGGTATCTAAGAAAATGTAATTATTTTGCAGGTGAGCCTCAGATCCGCTGATGACTCTCAAATGTGGTATTTGGATAGTGGATGCTCAAGGTATATGATGGGAGATGAAAGCCAGTTCATCTCATTGGAGCGCAAAAGAAATGGAAGTGTCAGTTTTGGAGATAACCAAAAAGGCAAGATTGTAGGCTGTGGCACTGTTAGTGTCCCTCCCTCAATCGAAGAGTTTTCTCTTGTCAAGGGTCTGAAGTTCAATCTGCTCAACGTAGCCCAGCTCTACGATAAAGGCAGAAAGGTTATGTTTGACTCAGTAGGATGCTCAGTAATTGACTGTAAGACTGACTCATTTATACTCTTTGCTCCTAGGATCAATAATGTTTATATGATTGATTTATCCCCTAGCTCCACTAACATTTATCTTGTATCTAAGGAGGATAATTCGTGGCTTTGGCACAGAAGGTTGGGTCATATTAATATGAACATTCTATCCAAACTGGCCAAAAAGCAATTAGTTGTGGGTTTACCCAATATCAGCTTTGAGAAGTATAAACTATGCTCTGCTTATCAACTTGGTAAGCAAGTTAAGAAATCATTTAGATCAATAGACCACGTAGTAACTAAGCTACAATTGGAGTTACTCCACCTTGATCTTTTCGACCTAGTTCAGCCTATGAGCTTGGGTGTTAAGAGGTACTCATTGGTGGTAGTAGATGACTTCACGAGATTCACATGGGTAGTTTAGTTGAGTAGCAAAGACAAGATGTATATATCTTTTATCAAGCTTAGTAAAAAGATATTGAAAGAAACAGAAGTTAAAATCTATAGAATCCAAAGTGATCATGGACGTGAATTCGAGAATTTCTATTTCGAAGAATTCTATTTAGCTCATGGTATTGACCAGAACTTCTCTTCTCCTCATACACCTCAATAAAATGGGTTTGTAGAAATGAAGAATAGGACAATAGTTGAGATGGCTCGATCCATGATAAGTGATAACAATCTACCAAAGTACTTATGGGGAGAAGCTATTAACACAGCCTGTTATATCCTGAATCGGGTTTAATTCGCCCAATTCTTGAGAAAACACCCTATGAGCTTGGGCAAGGGCGCAAGCCTAAGATTGGTCATCTAAGATCTTTTGGTTATAAGTGCTATATTCTTAACACCAAAGAGTGATTAGGAAAGTTTCATTCGAAGTCTGATAAAGGTATCTTTTTGGGATACTCAACTAACAGTCGGACATATAAAATATATGTCAAGCGTACCGGCTTTTTAGAGGAGTCTATGCATGTAGATTTTGATGAAACTAACATTCTAGAAAAAGACGTCCCTCTTATGAAGACGAAGGAGTTCCCTAACTCTCAAATTAATTTAGTATGCCACAAGCTGTGCTACCCAACTCTGCACAGGAGCCCCCAGCTGAGGAAGCCAAAGATGACGATGAAGATCTTTCTATCAACTTCAACGATGGCAAAGATCAACCTCCACCTCAGCATCCAATTATCGATCCTCCAGCAGTTGACCCGAGTCTTCCGAGAGAAATTAGAGTTCATCGCAACCATCCACTAGATAGCATTGTTGATGATGTTCATAATGCTGTGATGACATGAGGTTAGCTCAGTCGGATGATGAGTCATCCAGCCTTCATATCATTGATCGCACTTAAGAAGTTTGAAGATATAAAAGGAGATGATTATTCGCAATGTAAGAGGAATTGGATAAGTTCAAGAGAAATGATGTTTGGGATCTAGTTCCTAGGCCTAAAGGAAAATCAATTATCGGCACCAAATGGGTATCCAAGAACAATCTAGATGAAGATGGTATTGTTGTTAAGAATAAGGCCAGGCTTGTTGCTCAAGGCTACAACCAGCAAGAAGGTATCGATTATGATGAGACCTATGCACTAGTAGCCCGTCTTGAAGCTATTCGAATCCTTTGTGCTTTTGCATCCCATATGAATTTCAAAATGTTTCAAATGGATTTCAAAATGTTTCAAATGGATGTCAAAAGGGCTTTCCTAAATGGATTCATTCAAGTAAAAGTCTATGTTCGCCAGCTTCCAGGCTTTGAAGATGCAAAGAATCCTGATCATGTCTTCAAATTGAAGAAAGCTCTTTATGGATTGAAGCAGGCTCCAAGAGCTTGGTATGAGAGGTTGACCAATTTGTTAACAGCAAAGGTTATGAAAGGGGAAAAGCAGATACAACTCTGTTTATTAGGCGAAGGAAAGAAGATGTGTTATTTGTCCAAATATACGTTGATGATATTATATTTGGAGCAACTGATGAGAAGCTGTGCAAGGAATTCAGCAAGCAAATGAAGAGCGAGTTTGAGATGTCGATAATGGGAGAGCTCTGTTTCCTTGACTATGTAGTTCACCTCAACACCACTCACATCTGTTATGGTTTCCACCTAAGCGTAGTTCTCACTATGAGGAACTTCCTTAATAAGAGGAATGAGGGGGTAAAAGTTGGGTTTGAAGAGGGGGCAGTTTGAGAGTTGGTAGAAGGTGGAATTTGGTCACTTTATACATTTTATTTGGGTGAGGGAGGTGGAGAATAGTCATTTCATACTATAGGTGGTGATCATTTTTTAGGAGAGAGAATGAGTGAAGTTGTTATAGTTGGAGGTGGTGAAATTTGGTTGGTGTTTTGTTGGAGAGAGCTTGGTTTAGAAGTGGAAGGTGTAGGTGAAGGTGTGGGGTAAGGAATTTTACATGCCTGTTTATTAGTTGTGTGATCCAAGTATGGTGAAGTAGATGTTTCTTCATGACTAGGTGATTCCTCAAACTTGTCTTGGCTAATTTCTTCCAAATCATCATCACTCACGACAAGCTTGAGAGCTCTCCTTGATTTCTTAAGAGCGCTACTCATTTTCTAGATACCCTTAAGCTTCTTTTCAGCATTTAAAATGAAGATACAGCTTCAGGGTCCATTGAAGCAAGTTCCCTCCGAAATCTCAAAGGTTGTCATTTTCTTAACTTTATCAACAAACTCTAGATTAGATGGGGGAAGGTTTCTTGTATCAATTATCTCCTCTTACTCTGAAGCCTTGTTGGCCCTAGCCTCTACCTTCTCTTAGCTTTAGTTTGAAGCTTGAGTTTCTTTTTGGGCATTGCCTTAGTATTGTCTACATCTCTCTTCTTCTTGACTAGTTTGGCTTTCTTCTTTACTATCGTGGCAACAGGGCTCATGGTTGCCTTAGCCTTTTTTAAGTGGCCCTAATAGAAATCTCATCTTCTATTTTAGTTTCAAGCTCTTCCTCCTCCTCCATTTCAGTGTCCATATCTTCCTTCGGTACATCTTCTAACATGATAGTAGGTACAATCATGACTTTCATTGCCTTCACATCCTTGAGCTTTGTGTATTCGGTGTGCAGGGTTGAGTATTGGAGACCTTGGAAGTGCCCCAAATCAAAAATCTTCTTCACTGCTACTAAGCAATTCCTCTTGCACATTCATATCCCTCGACATTGATTTTGAAAATCTTCAACTATGGTTGTGATAAGGTAGCCATAATGGAACAGTGTTGTTACTTTGGTAAATGGTTGGAGGATCAAAGCTGGCCAGTTTAGTTGCTTCCCACTTACAATGTGATAAATGATAAACCTTTCAAACTTAGTGCAGTTTGAAAGCGAACCTGTCTTGGATAGCAAGCACTTCATCAAGAGCAAATGGCAAGCCCTAGCTCTCCAGGTTAGACTAGAGGCCTTTATTTCTCCAGACCTATAGTTACTTGGTAACTCCCAATCCCTTGGGATCTCTACATGCTCTTCGTCTCCTACTTTTTTCAGCTTTGTCCCATTTGAGTACATCCTTAGAATACTCCCAATGAGTTTAGCTAAGACTAGATAAGATTTTCCACCAATCTCAATTTCCAAGATGTAAAGAAACCCTTCGAATGTGTAGAGATGGGTGTAGAAGCTCTTCATCACTTCCTTGAGTGTAGGTCCATCAAGCATAATAAATTCTTGAGATTTTTCTCTTTGATAACCTTCTTCAGGAACTCATTCTTCAAGAGAAAATTGTAGTCTACTTCATATACTCGCCCAAACTCCCTTTCTGTAACACCCCATTTGGTTAGAGTAAATTTAGTACCTTGAGAGAAGATAACTTTCTCTGTGTGGCAACAATATTGATATACATCTTTCTCTATTATTTATCCTTGAAGATGAATTGATACTCATCTAGAGTAGATTCTTGAGTTGAAGACTCCATTAGAAATTGCAGTTTTGAGTAGAGAGAAAAATTAGGGATTTTGAGAGGAAAGACATTTGCACTTCAAAAATCAAGTGAGTTCTCTGTCCAACCTAAGTCTCTCTTTTATAGTCATTGTACCTGCAACACAATACGTGTCCTCTCCATAAGCAAAGACTAAAGTGAATGGTGAGATTGAACATAATGATTAACCAACTTAATAAAACATTGTAGTTTTGGTGAAAACAGTTTAAATTCAAAACTCTTAAAAAGGTGAGATTTTAACTTTAACGGTGAGAAAATTTAAACTAATGGTGTTTACCAAGCTGAGTAAAATACATGTTACCTCAAAGAAGTCAGCACATCGTTGATTTAGCTTTTGACACTTAGGCTTTTTTCTAGAAATATCATCAAATTGGATTTCCATGCCAATTAGCTCCCTAAGAATATTGAATTACTCCTTTGCTAAAGGCTTTGTAAAAATGTCTGCAAGTTACTCCTCTGATGGAACATAACCAATTTGACATATCCTCTTAGTACATGATCCCTTATGAAGTCATGTCTGATATCAACATGCTTCATCCTGCCATGTTGAACTGGATTTTTGGATAGGTCAATTACGCTCTTATTATCACACATAACTTCGAAGCATTTAGACTTTATACCATAATCTTCCAGTTGTTGTTTAATCCATAGCAGTTGTGCTACACAACTTCTTGCTACGATTTAATTAGCTTTTGCAGTACTCAACGTAACAGAATTTGGCTTCTTATTGTACCAAGAGACAAGGCATTCTGCAAGGAAATGGCATCCTCTGTATTACTTATCCTATCAAGCTTATCCCTTCCACAATAAGCATATGTGTATCCACTTGGAGTGAAATCTAAGCTATTTGTATACCACAATCCTACATCAATAGAACCTTTCAAATACCAGAGAATTCTCTTAACAGTAACTAAGTGAGATTCTGTGGGTCAGCATGATATATCGTATAGTAGCATATAGAGTATTGAATATTAGGCCTACTAGCAGTTAAGTAAAGAAGTGAGCCAATGATACCTCTATAGAATTTATTCTCTACAGGCTTACAAGCCTCATCCTTACTCAAAATAGTGTTTGTGGCCATAGGAGTTGAAATTGGCTTTGAATGCTCCATGTCAAAATTCTTCAAGACTTCTTTGGCATATTTCACTTGCTAATGAAGATTCTATCTTTACTTTGCTTGATTTGCTATCCACGGAAATAGCTGAGCTCTCCCATCATTGACATTTCAAACTCACTTTTCATCTACTTGTTGAACTCTTTGCAAAGTCTTTCATCCGGCTCCAAATATGATATCATCAACATATATTTGGACTAGCAATACATCTTCTTTCTTTCATTTGATAAACAAAGTTGTATCTGCTTTTCCTCTTTCATAACCTTTGCTAAGTAGAAAAATAGTCAGACTCTCATACCAAGAACGGGGTGCTTACTTCATTCTATACAAAGCTTTCTTTAGCTTGTATACATGCTCTGGATTCTTCGCATATTCAAATCTAAGAGGTTGATACACAATAACTTCCTCTTGAATGAAACCATTAAAGATATCACTTTTCACATTTATTTTAAATAATTTGAAATTTATATGGGATATGAAAGCACAAAGTATCTTGATAGCTTCTAGCCTTGCTACTGGTGCATAGGTCTCATCGCAATCGATCCCTTCTTCTTGATTGTAGCCTTGCGCAATAAGCCTAGCCTTGTTTCTCACAACAGCGCCATCTTCATCACACTTGTTCTTGAAAACCCATTTGGTTCAAATGAATGATTTTCCTCAGGGTTTTAGTAATAGATCCCAAACATCATTATGTTTGAATTGGTCTAGTTCTTCTTATATTGTGATCATCAAGTAATCATTACCTTCTGCATCTTCAAACTTCTTAGGTTCAATCAATGAGATGAAAGTTGGATGGCTCGTCATTTTTCTTAGCTGACCTTGCATCATTATAAGATTATGAACATCATCAACAATGCTTTCAATTGGGTGATTGAGATGAGTTCTAATTTCTCTTGGAAGATTAAGATCTACAACAAGAATCTCCACACTAGGTTATTGAGGCTGAGCTTGATCTTCCTCATTAAAGTTGATTGAAAGATCCTCATAAGCTTTAGCTTCCTCGATATTTGACTCTTGTTCTGGGTTGGATAGTATAGAGAGTGGCATGCTGAGTTGATTTTCTGCTTGTTTTACTCCTTCTTCATCAGTATCAGAGGAACGTCTACCTACATTGTTAGTTTCATCAAAATCCACATGCATACACTTGTGCAAAAGACTAGTTCTCTTAACATATATTTTATACACCCTAATCACCCTAATGTTAGTTGAGTAACCAAAAAGATTCCTTCATCAGCTTTCGGATCAATTTTACCTAGTTGCTCCTTGGTATTCAAAATAAAACACCTACAGCTAAAGGATCTGAGATGGCCAATCTTATCCTTGCAACCTCGCCAAAGCTCATAGGGTGAATTCTCCATAATTAGGTGAATTAAAACCTGATTAAGGATATAACCGGCTATGTTAATAGCTTTTCCCTAAAATTAATTTGGTAGATTGTTATCACTTAGCATGAATTGAGCCATCTCAACTATGGTTCCATTCTTCCTTTCTACAACCTCATTTTATTGAGGTGTATAAGTTGAGAACTTTTGGTCAATACCATGCGTTGAACAGAATTATTGAAAATGGAAGTTCTCAAATTCACATCCATGATCACTCCGAATTCTACTTATTTTAATTCCCAGTTCATTCATTTTCCAGTTACTGAGTTTGATAAAAGACTCATAGGTTTCATCTTTGTTACTTAGCAAGATTACCCAGGTGAATCTCGTGAAGTCATCCACTACAACCAAGGAAAACCTCTTTCCACCCATACTCATAGGTTGAACAAAGGATGAAAAGATCTAGGTGTAGGTGCTCCAATGGTCTCTTGGTCACTACTTTGTTAAATGATCTAAATGATTTTCTAACCAAGTTGACAAGTTGACAAGTTGAGCATAGTCTATCTTTTTCAAAGCTGATACTGGGTAAACCCATAACTAATTGCTTTTTGTCTAATTTGGATAGAATGTTCATATTTATATGACCCAACCTTTTGTACTAAAGCCATGAAATTTCCTCCTTAGAAACAACACAAATGTTAGTGGAGCTAGGGGATAAGCAATCATATACACTTTATTAACTCTATGAGCAAAGAGTATAGTAGAATCAGTTTTACCGTCAATAAGTGAGTAGCATGCTGAGTCAAACATAACCTTTATGCCTTTGTTATAAAGATGGGCTATGGTAAGTAAGTTGAACTTCAGTCCTTTGATAAGAGATACCTCTTTGATTGAAGGTAAACACCTACAATGTGGCTTCCAACAATCTTACCTTTTGGTTATGTCCAAAGCTGACACTCCCATTTATTTTACGGTCCAATGAGATGAACTACTTATCACCTCTAGTCATATGCCAAAAACTATCCAAATACTACATTCTAGTATCATCAACGGATCTCAAACTAACATGAAAAATAATTAAGTCTTTTTAGGTACCCATTCTTTAGGTTGGGTCCTCTCTTTTTAGCAGTGCTTAAGTTACTCTAGTCAAAATCGTCATAGTAATAAATTTTTATGTTTGTACATGACACTAGCATACCTGCTTTCCCATAAAAACCGCATGCCATTTTGATTTGGGCTAGCTCGCTTTCCTCTTTGGAAAAATTTTCTTTTCCTTTTTTGAATTACAAGTTTAGATACTCGAAGCCTAGTTATTTGCTGGAGGAAGTACCCTTACTTATTTCAAAGTTGTTAGATTAGCATTAAACTCATCTAATTGCTTAGTGAGCTTATTATTATGCCCCTCATGATACTTATCTTTTTCTTTAACAATGGAGTTACCAAGGGATAAGGAAGCATCGATGTCTTCTAAATCCTCACATCTCCTCACTAGTTCCTTGATGTTTTGGTCAATTTCATAACATCAAATAGTACCTGGGTGAACTCATTCATGGACAAAGGGAGATAAAGATTTACTGTAGCTTGAGGGTTTTTCCCTTTATTCCTCTCTACATTTGAGTCAGTAGCGGAATTGTTGATATTTGAGGCTGATGCTAAGCTTTCACCTCTTTCTCCATCAATTGCTATCAAGCTAAGATTGGTAGATTCTTGTGCTTCTTCATCATATGATGAAAATACTTCAGAATCGCTCCACATGGTTGCAAAGGCCTTATTCTTCTTGCCAAAATTCTTCTTGAATCTATCTTTTTTAGATTTAGGACATGATGATTGGATGTGACCTTTCTCTCCATAGCCAAAGCATTTGATATCTTTGTTGTATTCTTTCTTTGGTCCTTCCTCAACTTCTCTTCTTTGCTAAGTAGGTTTCTTCTTGCTGGGAAATTTCTTTTTATTAATTTCACATCTTTCTTTATGAAGTGCTTGAACTTTTTGATCAATAGCTCCATTTGTTAATCTGAATACTCTTCCATGCTTTCATCAATAGTGCCACTTTTCAAGTAATAAGTTTAATAACTAGATCACAAAGTTTTTGGTTATACTCGTTTTCAAAAGGCTTATCCCCAGCAACGGCGCCAAAAACTTGTTCACGTTAAAGTATAGGTGTTGTCAATACCACTTATCAAATAGAAAAATGATGATAACTGCAAGTATATAGTTGCGATGTAGTTTTAAAAGATATTGATCTCATAGGGAAGGAACCAGTTCTAAAGATCAACAAGAGAAATAGAACAAAAGAAAATAAAATAAATGATTTTATTTTAGTTGGGTAGGATGAGATATGATGGTGGATAAATGTATATAGATTAGAGTAGAAGAAATCAGTATAGATTTTCCCTACAAAAAAGTATAGCAAAGAAAACATGCAAAATCAACAAAGATATTACATACACTAGACTAATTTAACAAATTCGGTTCTAGATATTTAGATATTCAATTATTAACTACAGAGCAACACATGAAATGACTTTTCTAAATCTAGTGCAAAAGAATTAAGATGATTATATAAACCTGGATAATAATACTACTATGCTTAGTACGGGTTGCTCTCACATAGCCATATTTAGCAAGTTACCATTCCAAAAATGTTGGCTCACTAAACAGCATTATAATCACAGATCTAGTGATTATACACAATCTTGTTAACCCCGAAACTACTCTTAAAGTTAACTCAAAAGCATATAACTTGATTGATATAAAAGACTCAATACGAAATACACATTATGACACATAGACATATCATAAACTTCGAAATAGAAAGTATAAGTAGAAAACAAAGTAAAGTTGTAAGGTTTGCAAGTGAAAGATAAAGTTGATCAAATTGTATCCACTCTTTAATGGGAGTCATCAATTCTCGCAATGCTTGCATCTACTTTGAATCCGGTCTCAACTTGTACAAAACCTCCACTACGATACTATTCTTTGTGAATATCGAACAAATGACTATTGAAGAACGAAAACTTTTCTTGATAAGTGATTTGCAATTGCACTTATACAATAATCGCTCGAATATGTAGAGAAATCTAGTGATTGAAATAAGGCTCAAATCACTTATACATTTTCTCACTAACTTAGAACGAAATGAACTCTACATGATTTTTCTCTCTATCTAAACACCATTTATGCCACTCTCATTCTCTCTACCACCCATTCCACGAAATTGGTGGGGTTTGGAGCCCTATTTATAGAGTGTGAAGGGTTGCATCTATCCATACGAAGAGTTGTGTCCATTGGCGAAAGATTGCATCACTTCATTATGATTGGTTGAGAAGCTTTAATCTTATCCACAATGGATAGGCACTTTTTCATGACCGGTTGACTTCCAAAAGGTGTCTTTTCATTTGTTAGTTGATGGTGGTTGATCATTCTTATCTGGTGGTTGGTAGTTAAGAAGATTTGACCAAAAAAACCATCCAAGTCGCAACCGCGATATACAAGTCACGACCGTGAATCTTTGTTTGACAATTTTCTGCTTCTGAAGTGTATCAAGTCGCGATCGTGAATTATGTTTTTCTTCAGAATTCTTCTTGTAACTTCATCGATCTTTAACAGCTTCGATCCTAAGCCAAATCCTTATGTTCTACGCATCTTTTCGCACCTTTTTCACTCTTTTTACATAGAATTCCACTTTAGATCATTTTACTCCCAAGATTTACCTAGTATCTGCATTTGCACCAAAATCAACTACATACCATTTGAAATCTTTTATATGAAGTATAAAAATGACTTAAATTATAGTGTTTAGTGTGTAAAATTATATTGATAATAAGTGTAACTATACACTTATCATTGCTCTGCTCTCCTTCTCCTTTTCCTTGCTTTTCTTCATGTCATCATCGTATTTCTGCAGGGAAATTTACTAAGTCAACAAGGTGTCTATTAGCTCATCATAGCTATAGGTTTTAAGATTTTGAACCTCCTCAGTTATGCTCTTCTTCTCATCCCACTCCTTAGTGAGACTTCTCAAGATTTTCTTCACCATCTCCTCTTCGATGAAGTTCTTTCCTAGTCTCTTAAGTTCATTAATAATTTTAACGAACTTGGTATTCATGAATTGAATACCCTCACCAGCACCCATCTAGAATAGCTCATATTCCCTGATCATTAAGTTGATCTTGGTCTCTTTTACTTTTTCAGTACTTCAAACTTCCTCCATATCTCTTGCGCCATCTCGTAAACAGATACCCAGTTAAACTTAGATAAGTCTAACGCTCAATGTAAGTAATTGATGGCTTCCGCATTCTCTTTGAGAAACTTCAGGTCTGTATATCATAGTCTTCTAGATCTATGGGAATACACTGCCCATTTCTCATGATAATATAATTCAAGGGTATAATTCAATGGCTAACCATGTTTGCATGCTTTCTAATTGAATAAAGTTTTTCATGTGATTTTTCCAAAATGAGTAGTGTTGGCCATCAAATAGTAGAGTTTTGGTTATAGACATTCCTTCTTTAAGGAGTGTCGTTTGCCCATAACTAGATATATAAGAAGGATTATTATAAGCCATTGGATCTTTATACTTAAGATTGTGAAGTCTTAAGTTGATCAACTACTCTGATACTACTTGTTGGTCCACTTAGCTTAAATAATCAATCCAAGGGGGGGGGGGTGAATGATGATTTAACTTGTTCTTTTAGGATATAAAAAATCTTACCCATTTTAAGTTTAAATTTTGCTAATATAAATGTGCTGAGTGCAAAATTGAGTAAAAACACAAACCACTCAGCTTGAGCTGGCCTTGATTTGTTCACAACTGTGTTGAGTAAATTCTTACTTGACCTAGGATGGTTTTTCAAGCAAGATAAATGAGAGACAAGTGTTGATGTATCAGAGTAATTGTTAAAGATAAAAGATAAGTAAAAGGATAGAAAACATTCGATTTATATTGGTTCGGCCCCTAGCCTACCTCCAGTCTCCATATACCTTTTTAGAGCTTTAATCCACTAGTGTTTCTTCCTTTAAATAGGTGGAGAAGCCTTTGATGATGGGTATAATTACAAGCTATTACCTTCCAAGCCTAATTACCACTCAACTCAGTTTGAGTACCCTTCTCAAACTGATGTCACACAATTTAGAATAAGTTTTGAATGCACATCTGAAACACAACTTATATAGTGCTGGTTCCTTTACAAATGATTGACTTAGCTTAATCTAAGTATAATTTGTTTCTCTCTATTACAAATTGATCCTTTTCTTTGTGATTGCGTTATTATAATTTTGAAGGCTATGATTGCTTTGATAGAGTTTCAGCTCTTTAGAAATTAGGTGATTTACCAAGTTCTAAATGTCTGCTCCAATTTCTATTTATACTTGTTGATTCCTGGAAATAGCCATTGTAAACTTCTCATCTTGACTTTAGCTCTCAAAATCTCTTCTATTCACAGCTTCAAATACTATCTGTTTGAGACAAATTTAAAGACTTTTAGAGATAAAAGTTTTATCTGTTAAAGCATGATATTAATCATTTGATTAATATCTCACCAATGACTCTTTTCCTTCAAGGAATGGAGAAGAGAGAGGGCGCACAAGATGCAACGTGTAGATTGTTGATTGATCGCTTTTGCTGACATTGCACTTGGTGTGGTGATTTTGTAAAGTGGTGAACTGTCAAAAAATTCCTTTTGACTTGGATTTTTGTGAAAATATACCAACATTTCTTACTAACACCTTTTTCCAATGAGGACCACTATGTTATTATTTTTTTCAAAGCCAGATCCTTCTTTGGGATCTGAAAAGCATCAACTAAGAATATTTTATCCTTATGAAATGGTTAAAGGTAATAGCATGAAAGTAATTCAGCATCACATAAAGTGCTCGGCTAAAGCTTTCACTGAGATTGAGTGTACAAAAGAACTCAGCTTTCGTTGAGCTATATCACATAAATAATGAAGCAAAGTTACTTAGCTTGGCAACCTTTGCAACACTAAGCCATAACCTAACTAAGCCTATGTTAGGCTGAGTTGTTTTACCACAAAACTAACTCAAGCTGACTACTTAATTAAGAGTATACTTAGTACCTAATTAATTTCACTATCGTATGTAATTTATTATCTCCAAGACAAAAATACTGTGAAGTGTTCAACAAAGATATTGGATAAAATTCATCAAATCTTTTAAATTTTGGAATTTAAGTTTAATAAAAAGAAATCCCTAATAGAGTAGTCACTGTGAGCGGACGATGTTTCAGATAGGCATTTACCGAGCAAGTCAGGTTTTATTGATTATTCGAGACATATGCTATTTTCGGGATGTATTTCAAAGTTTGTTACATATTGCCACATTTCAAGCCATACCAATGATTTCTTCCCATTAAAATAATTTCAAATAAGGGTCAAGCTACTTCCAAAATAATTTGAAAGATTCAGGAATCTAAATTCCTAAATAAGGACACATAGTCCTCACCTAAATAAGTTCTTCCACGAAGATTTTGGTATATCATCATTTCCAAGGACAATTCTATACCTTAAATTTAGAGATTCAAGTTTGGATGAAGTTACCTAATTTATTGATCAAGTTAATTTATTGTGAGAAACCAAAGTTATACCAATATTTAGTATTTCACATTGCCCAAGATTCAATAAGAAACATGAAGATGAGAAGAAAGATATTATTTTAAGTTTAATCTTAGCTAAGCTAACACAACATCATGGCATAAGACAAGTTTTTTCACTCAACTACACATCCAAGATTTCATGCAAGGTACTTCCAATGGGTTAGAATTGAAATTGTTTCAAGCAAAGCTGCAAAATAGAGGGTAAAGAAAGGTAAAATGGGGCATTTTGCCATTGAATTTAGTAGGCAATAATCGATCCTGATACCATAATTAGTTAACCTGGTACCGGATTCGACCCTGCTCTATCAGGTTTGTGGGTAGAATGCCCCCAAATAGCATTTTAAGTGCAGTTTTTTTGTTTTAAGTTGTTTTCACCCAATTTTTAGCAAAGTTCTCATGTTCAATCAATTTTTAGGAACTTTAAAACATGTATAAATATAAGTACATGGATAGGGGGTTTAGAAAAAATTCCTGAAATCAACATGAACCCCTTAAGCATTAAAAAAACATGATTCTACTCCTCCTTGACTTACTCAATCGATAAAGGAAATAAGAATAGAAATCAAACACAAAGTCTCATATTAGATTTGTACCTTTTTTTTTAGTTACCACCTTTACGATAGATCCAACGTCAAAGAGCTTGGATTTGCTTTCGAGCAATTAAAAGGGTTGGAGTTTAAGACTTGGTTAAAACCGAATACGAATCGGTCTTGAACAAATAAATGAATCGACCGATTCCTTTGTTTGTTTAAAATTTCTCACAAGTTTGGGAAGGGATTTTAGCTTTAGCTTTTAGAAATTGAGAATTTTTAGATCAAAAGTTTGACTCGAAATATAGAGATTTGAGTCGTATTTATATAGGAAACGAAGTATAGTTCCAGTAAAATCAATCACTAGGAAAAAGAAAATAAATCAAGTGTTTTTCGATATAGATTGATTTTATTTTGTGTAAGAAATCAATCATCTAGAAAAAGGAAAAGAATCAAATCTTTTTTTATATAGACTGATTACAATACTGATTTTATGGTCCTACTACCTTTTTTTACGACTTAAAACATGAAAAAATGGCTTTAAATTAGCCAACTAAAGGGGAAACTATGTAATTCCAATAGCCGAAATTTTGATTCCGATATCGAAATCATGAAGGCGGTATCGGGATCAATTGATCTTGGTATCATGCCTACCCCAATCGTTGATAGCTTTGCAATTTTGATAAGTTTTGAGATTTTTGGGGCGATTTTTGGTAGGTTTTGAAGGCAAATTCGAGCAATTGACTTTGAACCTAAAATATTCGACTAAGCAAAATACAGAAAATGATAATCTTTCATCATTGAATTTTCCATTTGTAAAAATCCATGCTCACAGTTGCTAGTTCTAATATATGTTGATGATATAGTTTTTGGAGCAACTGATGAATGACTTTGCAAAGAGTTTAGCAAGAAAATGAAGAGCGAATTTGAAATATTAATGATGGGAGAATTGAATTTCTTCCTTGGTAAGAAAATCAAGCAAAGTGATGATGAAATTTTCATCAGTCAATCCAAATATGCCAAGGAAGTCTCAAAGAGGTTTGATAAGAAAAAAGCTAAGCCAATGTCATGGTCACAAATACTATATTAAGTAAGGATGAAACTAGAAAGCCTATTGATAGTAAGTTCTACAAAGGTATTATTAATATTCTACTTTACTTTACTGCTAGTATGCCTGATATTCAATACTCTATATATTATTGCCCTTGTTATCAAGCTAACCCAAGAGAATTTAAATTAACAATTATTAAGATAGTTCTCCAGTATTTGCAAGGATCTATTGATGTAGGACTATGGTAAACAACTCAGACTTCACATTATACACAGATGCTAACTATGAGAGAGATAAGCTTGAAGTGCAAAGCACCACAAGAGGATGTCAATTTCTTAAAGAATTTCTTATTTCATGCTACAACAAGAAGTAAACTTTTGTTGCACTTAGCACTGTAGAAGCAGAGTACATAGCCGCAGGAAGTTGTAGAGCACAACTGCTATGGATTAAGAGGCAATTGGAAGATTATAGTATAAATTCTAATTGCCTTAAAGCTATGTTTGATAATAAGAGTGCTATTTACCTATCCAAAAATCTAGTTCAACATGGCAACATGATGTATATCAATATTAGACATCAATTCATAAGGGATCATGGGCTCAGAGAAGATGTCAAATTAGAGTATGTGTCTTCAAAGGAGCAGCGTGCTAATATATTTACAAGCCAATTTCAAAGGAGTAATTCAACACCTTAAGAGAGATAATTAGCATGGAAAACTCAATTAGAAGAAATCTCAAAATTTTTGCCAAGTGTTAAAAGTAAGATATCAAAGTTGTGCTGGGTAAAAAAGGTAACACGTATTCACTCAGCTTGGATAACTGAAATTGTTTTGTTTCTCACGGTATTTTATTTTCTCTTTTAATAAAAGAGATTTTGAATGATAACCATTGTGATAAAAAAACTACGCTTTTACTAAATCAGTTCAATACTCATTCAATCTCACCGTTCACTTTTATCTATACTTAGGGAAGAGACACATTAATTGTTACAGATTTTGACTTAAGCTGGAAAAAGATTTTCATGCTTACAAGAACTCTAATCGCTTTCTTTTGCAAAATCCTTAGTTCTCAAAATTTTCAGAGTTATTTCAAAACCTCAACTCAAATGGCAACTCAAAGCAATGTTGATCAAGCATCTCTCAACGAGTACAAATTCGCTGTACAAAAGAGATCCCAAAGGAATCTAGTCCTCAAAAGCACCAGATTGGCAAAGAAGATCATGTTAGAGGAAGGCACCATCTTCACCCTAACAAAGTGATAGTGAAAGGTGGTTTGGGCTAGTTAACACCATTGATGCCCATAACCTGGTGAAGAAGGAGTTCCATGCAAGAGTCATTAAGGAGAAAAATCTTATAGGGTTCTTCTCTATGGAAGGACTAGCTATCAAAGACATCATGAATATGTTTTACACTAGCATGTATACTATCTAAGTTCAACCTAACATTCTTGTAGTAGAGCTAAAGAAGAATCCATTGTTAGTCTCAACAAAGCTTATTAGAAATATCCTTGGGATGTGCTATAAGGGTATTGAGGCGAGGAAGTATGGAGATGAAGTGGTTGTAGTCCCTGATTCTTTTGAGTTGCTAGTAGATTATGGATTAGGGGAGATTAAGGTTTTTCATATGTTTAGGAGGTTAAAAGCTTTCCATCAACTTTTGGTGAAGGATTTGTTGCCTAAGATGGGTTTACTCTCAAGATGCACTAAGTTTGAGAGATGTGTCATCTATCACATGGTAAAGGGGAAATAACTTAACTGGCATGTTGTTTGCCACTTTTCTACTGATAAGTTTAATAGTTTATTCACAAGATTCGACTATATAGCAACGACACCAAAAACTTGTTCACCACTTTTCTATTGACAAGTTTAATAACTTTTACACAAAGAGTTTGGCTAAATATCAACGACACCAAAAACTTGTTCACGTGAAATATAGGTGTTATCAATACCCCTTATCAAATAGAAAAATGATGATAACTACAAGTATACAGCTGCGATGTAGTTTTAAAAGATATCGATCCT
>CATIWQ010588840.1:0-37454 GCA_949673415.1 Euphorbia schlechtendalii
GATTTACCTAGTATCTGCATTTGCATAAAAAACAACTACATACCACGTGAAATCTTTTATATGAAGTATAAAAATGACTAAAACTATAGTGTTTATTGTATAAATTTATATGATAATAAGTGTAATTATACACTTATCATACCCCCAAACTTAACTTTTGCCTTATCCTCAAGGTAAATTCAACAGAAGTGTATAAATTTGGTAAACAAGTCATACCTTATTGGCAAAAGACTATTGCAGTGAGTACTACATTCCACGTTGCAAAAGATTTCAAGAAGAAGTTCAAAATTTCTCACAAATCAGTAATGTGCAATTTATATAACCCAGTTGCATACCTTTGTTTATAATGGAGAGTCAACCGAATCGCATCTTCATATAAGCGTTATATGCTTACTTGAATATTACCTTCTCTTAAGCATAGAATAAAGTATAAAGGATATAAAAAGAACACTTTGATTAATTTCTCTCAAGGCATTTTTAGGTAACCTAGGATGCTAAAAACACTTACAGTGGTTGCATTTTATGCTCCATACCACTCTCCCCTTTTTTCAGTGGTTGCATTTTATGCTCCATACCACTCTCCCCTTTTTTCTTTTAATCATATGTTTTTGAAGTACTTTGTACTTTGCACCCATTTTTAATGCTATGCTTTCTTTTCTTTTTTTTCACTCAATGAATGGTTGCAGTTTCTGCTCCGTACCATTCCTCACCTTTTGCATAACTCATTGGTAATCCTCTCTTTCTTTTGATTTTTCATTAATACCCTCATCCTTTATTGATCAATTTCAAAGTATTATGGCTTTAGTTTCCCTACACTTTAAACATACTCAATACTTATAGGACCTATTCGAGATTTGCATATAAAACTCATAGTAAGAGTACCATTAGATATTACTCCACTTAAATTTATTGGAAGCATTAAACCAAAACTATATAACTTATACTAATTCATGTTGTATTGAAATATATATCGAAACTTACTTGGAATGTTGCTTTCGAATGTTACTCACCACTCATCCTTGCCAATTTGGTAAACTTTGTGCACTAACGTCAAACTTGTAATACCTAACACTCATAATAACCTTGGACAATTATTAGTAAAGTATAAGAAATGATAATGTATAAATTGACAACAAAATCAACAAAATATTTCAAGTTCTTCGATTTTTTTACTTTTATTAATTGTTTTGGATTTTACGAGATTTTTACAAATGCCCCCCACAATAAAGAACACAATGTCCTCATTGTGAAACATTATAAAAATCAAAATTTAACACACACAACTAGTCTAAAAATTTTAAAAAGAAAAGTAAGAAAAGAATAAACCCGTTTTTATTGAGAAGGAGAATCCAGGGCCCATGTTGCGATCACGATGGCCTCTCGCGATCATGATTTCCTTCAAAATAAGAATAGAAGGTTTTGCTATATAACGTCATGAGCGCGAGAGGTATGTCACGGTCATGAACTTCTTTAATTCTTCAAATTCTTCAAATTTTAGACTTTGTACCTAGAAAAACATAGAAAACAAACGTATTAAATATAATTGCCTTCCCCGGACAATTCGATCTCTAGAACGCACTTGCCTTCCCCAGCAATAGCACCAAAAACTTGTTCGCCACTTTTCTACTGATAAGTTTAATAACTTTTACATGAAGAGTTTGGTTAAATATCAACGGCGCCAATAACTTGTTCACGTAAAGTATAGGTGTTGTCAGTACCTCTTATCAAATAGAAAAATGATGATAATAGCAAGTATACAAGCGATGTAGTTTTAAAAGATATCGATCCCATAGGGAAGGACTAGCTCTAAAGATCAAATAGGGAAAGAGGATAAAGAAAATAACATGTATTGATATTTTTGGATAGGAGGATTAGAATGAAATATGAGTAAATATAGATGTGGTAGATAAGAGACTCTAAATACATAGATTTTCCCTACAAACTAAAGAAAGCAGAGAAAACATGCAAGTTCAATAAAGATATTACGATTCACTAAACTAATCTAATAAACTCGATTCAACACACTCAGATGTTCAATTATACACCGTAGAGCAACACATGAAATGACTTTTCTAGATCTAGCACAAATGAATTAAGACTATCATATAAACCTAGACAACATCAATACTATGCTTAGTACGGGTCGCTCTCACATAGCCACATTTAGCAAGTTACCATTCCAAAAATGTTAGCTCGCTACACAGCGTTATATCACAGATCTAGTGATTATACATGATATTGTTAACCCTGAAACTACTCTTAAAATTAAAGCCAACGCAAGTAACTTGATTAACATGAAAGACTTAACATGAAATACGCATTATGACACATAGACATATCATAAACTTTGAAAAAGAAAGTATAAGTAGAAACCAAAGCAAAGTTGTAAGTTATGCAAGTGAAAGCTAAATTGATCAAACCGTATCCACTCTTTAATGGGAGTCATCAATTCTCGCAATTCCTGTGTCTACTTTGAATTCAGTCTCGGCCCATACAAAACCTCCGCTAGGATGTTATTCTTTGCGAATATCGAATAAACGAATATTGAAGAATGAAAACTTTTATTGATAAGTGATTTGCAAGTACACTTATACAACAATCGCTCGAGAATATAGAAAAATCTAGCGATTGAAACAAGGATTTGAATCACTTAATCATTTTCTCGCTAACACTTAAGAACGTAGCGAATCTAACTATACACACACTATACGTAACCCTTTTTCCCTACACTTCCTTTATTGCACTAAAGGTATACGAAATTGGTTGGAATTGGATCCCTATTTATAGAGTTTGAAGGGTTGCATCTATCTAAACGAAGAGTTACATCCATTGGTGAAAGATTGCATCTCTTTAATGTGATTAGTTGAGAGGCTTTGATTCAATCCACAATGGAAAGGCACCTTTTCATGATTGGTTGACTCCTGATAAGTGTCTTTTCGTTGGTAGTTGATGGCGGTTTATCATGCTTATCTGGTAGTTGGTAGTTAAGAAGATAATACCAAAAAACCATCTATATCGCAACCGCGATATGTGGTTCGCAATCGTGAATCTTTGATTGGTAGATTTCTATTTCTAAAGTGAACATGTCACGACCGCGAGGTATAGTCGTGACCGTGAATTGAGTTTTCTTCAGAAATCTCTTTGAACTTTCACTGATCTTCGACAGCTTCGATTTTAAGCCAAATCTTCAAGTTTCACACAACATTTAGCACCTTTTTCACTCTTTTTTCATAGAATTCCACTTTAGTTCATTTTACTCGCAAGATTTACCTAGTATCTGCATTTGCATAAAAAACAACTACATACCACATGAAATCTTTTATATGAAGTATAAAAATGACTAAAACTATAGTGTTTATGTTATAAAATTATAATGATAATAAGTGTAATTATACATTTATCATTTGGATGGTAGACTGATGAGTAGACAGACACATGAACAGATTAGAGAAGATGTAAACTATATAGATATTCCCTAAGAACAAGTATAGTAGAGAAAAACAATCAAAATCATCAAGAAGATTTCATACACTAGATAACTTCAACAAACATGGTTCTAGACACCCAAATATTCAATAATTCACTGCAGAGCAACACATGAAATGACTTTTCTAAATCTAGGGTAAACGAATTATGACACTTATAAAAACCTGGATAACAATAATACTATGCTTAGTACGGGTCACTCTCACATAGCCATATCTAGAAAGTTACCATTCTAAAAATGTTGGCTCATTAAATAGCATTATAATCACAGATCAAGTGATTATACACAATCTTGTTAACCCCGCAATCACTCTTAAAGTTAACTCGAAAGCATATAACTTCATTAATATAAATGACATAAGATGAAATACTTGTTACGACACATAGACATATCATAAACTTTGAAATAGAAAGTATAAGTAGAAAACAAAGTAAAGTTGTAAGGTATGCAAGTGAAAGATAAAGTTAATGAAACCATATCCACTCTTTAATGGGAGTCGTCAATTCTTGCAATTCCTATGTCTACTTTGAATTCGGTTTCGACTCCTACAGAACCTCCGCTAGGATGCTATTCTTTGTGAATATCAAACAAATGAATGTTGAAGAATAGAAACTTTTATTGATACGTTTTTGCAATTACACTTATACAATAATCGCTCGAATTTGTGGAGAAATCTAGTGATCAAAATAAGAATCGAATCACTTATACATTTTTCTCAGTAACACTTTGAACTAGCAAAATATATACAATTTTCACTTTCTAATGTGTATTATATACCCTCGATATTTTCACTCTACCATAAGCCATGAAATTGGTTTGAACCCTATTTATAAAGTGCGAAGGGTTGCGTCTATCCAAATGAACAATCGTATCCATTGGTGAAGGGTTGCATCACTTCAATATAATTGGATGAAAGGTTTCATCCTCATCTACAATGGAAAGGTACCTTTTCATGATTGGTTTACTTCCAAAAGATGTCTTTTTGCTTGACAGTTGGTGGCGGTTGATCATTTTTATTCGATGGTTGGTAGTTGAGAAGAGTTGACCAATAACCGTCACAAGTCGTGAGCATGATATATGTTTCACGATCTTGACTATTGGTTGGAAGCTTTCTGCATGTGAAAAGTGACAAGACACGACCACGAATGGGTGTCACGATGGTGAAATGTGTTTTTCTTCATGTTTCTTCTTTGCAACTTTACCGATCTTTGACAGCTTCGATCCTAAGCCAATTCCTTATGTTCCACTCATGTTTTTGTACCTTTTTCACTCTTTTTACATAGAATTCCATCTTTGATCATTTCACTCCCAAGATTCACCTAGTTTCTACATTTGCATAAAAAACAACTACATACCACGTGAAATCTTTTATATGAAGTATAAAATGACTCTAAACCACATCATTTCATAATTGAAAATATCATGATAATAAGTGTAATCATACACTTATCACACTCTGGAAGACTCTCCTTACCTTGCTCGAATTTGCTCGGCCTTTGAAGGTGAGATATTAAACCAGCTTGATACTCGATTAGGTGATATTCCTTGTTTTGGTAAAGAGAATCACATTTGTCTTTTGTTTGAAACTCATCTTAACTTGAGCTGATTATAATTTTAAGTTAATCCCAACCTTTAGAGGGAGCTCCTGAGCTACCATATGGTAAAGGAGATCCGGAAGGAGGTGGACTAGAATCGCTTCATCTTGGAGTGTCCTAGGATGTAGGAGTGGTACCTCATTGAGTGTATTCAGTTCTGGTAAACTAAGCCATAGGCTAAGAGATGTATCCCTTCTACGCCTTCTACTGGACTTTTTTGGGTCCATTTGGTGATCACTAACATAGGGGAGAGATAGTTATTCTTCGAGGAGCATGGCTTGCGGATCTCCGGTCGACATGGTGATTAAGAGGCATTCATCCAGGATATGTTGATCCTGAGGTCGAGCGGCCTCGATAGCGGCCAGGACTCAAAGGGTAGGAGGTTCCAGTGCGGGTGTTAGCGGTACCAACATAGGCTGTCAGGTATGAGAGTTGTACTAAATTGAATGTTTCCATTTTTTCATTGATCTTATTTCTGACTATAATTTGTTAATGTAAGAGGCCACTAGGAAAAGGGTTTGGGTTCCTTACCTAAATGCTTTCGTTGGAGGTCCAAGATCCGCTTCATTGGGTATTATTGAGGGGAGATTGACGATCTCATTAGACACGTCTTTCTATCTAATGGATTACTCAGGGATGGAGAGAGAGGCTTCTCTTGCTTGGGGCCTTCACATGCTATCTTTTGACCCTTCCAATGCCACTCATGTAAGTGTTTAACTAAACGACTCATTCTCAAATGTAGAGTAGCGGTTTCAGGATGTCTGATGTTCCTTTTTTCATTCTGTAGTTTGCTTGGGAGGAGATGGAGCGAGTGGCTTGGAATTCCTTTGCCTTGAGGGATATGATGATCTTGCAGGATGGAGTTGCATGGGTACGCTTTCCATCTTGACCTATTTATGTTTGATTTTTAATGCATATACAATATATTATGCTTGATGTATATGATTGTGATTCATGTATTCTATGATGGTTGTAGTTGTCGGCGACTAGGGGGATCGACTACGAGTAGCGCTACCGGGAGCTTGAGGGTCATTTCTAGGCATTAGACATTCACCATCAAGATCTAGATTCTCGCTACCAGGGCTTAGATGCTAATAATCGAGATTTGGGTGCCCGATACCAACATTTGGATGGCTAGAATTAGGAGTTGATGTGGCAAACCGCCAAGTCTACCTGAGCTCAGGATGAGAAGTGAGCTACTACTGAGGATTTCACCCATTCTCGGGCTTGACTTCTCTACCTTGCTCAATAGGTCAGGTACAGGGCCACTACTCACCCTTAATTTGGAACCTAGATATCCCTCAACCTTCTCCCATACATCACCCGACTAATGGCGCCTCTGGTAGTCTATACCCTGAGGATTTTTAGATTGCGACCATGGAGTGTCGAGATCTAGTGGGTGGAGATGATCGATAGGCGACGTATGCTTAAGAGCTTCTTTTTTTCCTTTTTGGTCTTATTTTTCTTTTTAAATAAAATTCTTGGTTAGTCTTTGTAGAACTTCAAAGTCTTGGATTTATGGAAAAAAGAACAGGGCTTTGGCTAGTGCGTGTCGGGTCCTTACTTGTTGCTCTTTTGTTTTTATGAATGTGGATTTTTGTTTATTTGTGAATTTTTATGTGTATGTATGAATGAATGTATGTGGTATGCTAATGTTTCTTATTAATGCATGTAGGCAACACAAGTTTTGAGTAATTTTCTTTAGCTATTTCTTGATGATGTCATCACATAACGAGCTACTTTGGGCTTTCCTCCGCACCTCTCGAGGGCTTGTTTGGCGTAAACTCAATAGGTTTAGGGTGTGAGGCCTTCAATACATCACTTCTAGGCTTGTGAACATGGCCTTTATCTGTGCTACTCTAAAGTTCTTTGATTCAGCCACCCACGTCTTCCGCTTTGCAGACCTTGAGATTTACCTCTTGGTCGAGGAGTATCATGCCATCTTAGGGCTTCCTTTTCTAGAGAATGCAACTCTAGCCTTATGTGAGAGGCTTTCCTTTGCATTTTCTTCCTTTCAATTCGAGGGTGAGGATAAGTTGTGAGGATTGTGGAACTTAGAATCCAGCAAGCATTTTTTATCTACCCCTGGAGGTTTTCCAGTTGATAATGTTCTTAGTTGGTGCGAGACTACTACCCTTTCTCATATCCCATGGCCCTCCATGTTAGCCCTACTTCTCCCGGAGGAGTTTATTTGTGGGGTTGGAGCAGTTACCCCATTCCACTTGTTGTTTGTTATCGACCCACTCTCCATAGGTCTTTCTCCTGCGGCTTTAGGTTTAGTAGAGAATTTGGTTCACATGGATGCTGCTACACTAAACCTGAACTTAGTGGGTGACCACTTTGCTTTACTCAAGGTAAATCTTCTCAATCTCTTTGTGAATCCCATCTTCTTATTTGAATGAAATACTTGCAGGTGTGGCTGTTTGAGAAGCTTCGTTTGACCATCGATCCTCGCTTGGGTAAGGCGCGATATCTTCCTTCGCATTATGGCCCTAGGGGATTCATCAGGAAGGACCATCATTCATTGAGTAAGGATTCTTGGATCGCGATATTACATTCTTATCAAGCTTCCAATATTCGCTGGCTCAGTCCTTGGTTGGAGATTCCTTCCGTTGCAACCAACGTGCATGACTCAAGTGTGTTGCTGATGGGCTTATTTGGTATCACCTCCTATTCTCCTTCCCACTTGTGTAGGCAGTATGGGCATCAGTAGTAAGTTCCTAGGCTTCTATGTTTGACCCATTTCTATGACTTTGATCCTGACACATCGGATACTATACGGAGACTTTGTGCGTGGGCTACGGTTGTTGCTTTGGATTACAGCACCCAGAGACTACTGATACTTACGAGTTTTATCATGGATGGTTGTGTGAGATTAGGAGTCTTCCCAATGCCGATCAACATCTTAGGGTGTCACGCAAGTGGGAGCGCAACGAGGGCGGCTTGGTTCCTCTTCCTCATACTTCAAGGAAGCATGCTCGCTAGAATGATTGGCACTCGTATATCTATATTTGTTTGCCATAGACTTTTGATATCCATTTCCTAGACTATGTGTTTGATTTGTTTTTTGACATTATGAAGTTTATTGAGGCTTTTTTACTGGAATTTTTTATGTTTACTTGTGATATTCTACATGCACACATTCATTTAACATAAACAAAAATCTTGCAAAATAATAACATTTCATTAATGATTTTAAAGAGGGTACAAATTTTCCAATGATTTGAATCCTGCCACTAGCTAGCTTAGAACAAGTTTTCTAACTCGTGGTCCATCTATTCCTCATAGTGCCCTAATTTTTGCTTGAGTCGCCCTTTACAGGTTTACAACTCAGTGGACTTTTATTATTATTTTTTTACAAAGAAAGGTTCTAATTTTTGCCCAGCTAGTCAAGTGCCAATTAACGGACTAACTTTTGACATTTTTCTCTTTTTTCGTGTACTTCTTTTTCCAATTTATTTCTTTTAGCCCTAAACACGGTAGCGCTTTAACCTGTCTTGGTTAATCGGATTGACGAATTCATTCCCATACATGTCCATGATCTTGGCAGCTCCTTTTCTTAGGATCTTTTATACAACTTAAGGACCTTCTTAGTTTGGGAGAAACTTCTCTTGAACATCCACATTTGATGGTCTCATTTGCTTCAAGACCATGTCTTCCACCTTCAAGGGTTGGTTTCTGAATTTGACCCGGTTATTGTATGCCCTAGCCATGCATTGTTGATACATCTACAAGTGATCTAATGCTTTGAGACGATGTTCATTTATCATGTTCAGTTGCTCGAATCTGGGTCTTACCCAATCTGATTCCTTTAATCTCACTTCCAAGGCTACTCGAAGAGATCTTACTTCCATTTCAACTAGAAGGACTACTTCTATCCTATTTACTAATGAGAACGAGGTTTGATCAGTAGGAGTTTAGACATTGTTTCGATATCCCCATATTGCAAATGGCAGCTTATTAGCCCAATCTCTTTAGGTGACTACAATTTTGCTCAAAATTTTCTTGATCTATTTATTGACTACTTCTAATACCCCATTGGCTTGTAGTCTATAGGGTGATAATCAATGGTAATCGATCTCATATTTCTCTATCAAATCTATTATCGCTCCTTAGAACTAAACCTCATTATCCGATACAATGTGATGCGGGATACCATAGTAGGTGAAAATATGAGTTTATATGAACATTTCCATCTTCTTAGCGGTGATATTGGTGTAAGACTCGGCCTCTACCCATTTCAAAATGTAGTCTACTACTACTATGATAAACCAATGTCCATTAGTTGAACTAGGCTGAATTTAGCCAATGATGTCGATGCCCCACAGTGAGAATGGCAAAGGAGTAAATAGGCTATAGAGTTCGGAGGGGGATAAGTGGCTAATGTCTCAAAAAATCTGGCATTCGTGACATTTTCTTACTTCAACCACATAATCTGAGACCACTATCATCTAAAAATAGCTTTGGCACTGAATTTTCTTTGCAAGTGCCAAACCATTCATGTAGGGCCCACAATCTCCCGCATGAGTCCACTGGATGACCAACATTGCCTTTTTTTTCAGTGAGGCATCTTAGCAATATCCCTTCATATGTGCATTTGAACAAATCTAAGTCGACTAATCTAAATTGTACTACCAACCATTGCAAAGAAGTATGTTCTGAGTCCATTGCTCCCTCTGGATATTCTCCGATTCGCAAAAATTTTTTTGTGTTTAAGAACTAGATGCATGTGGCTTGTTCATCTTCAAGTTCCACTAGGCGATAATAGAAAGGTTCTTTGGCTATTTGAAGGACAACTAGCTTTATTGGCTGAGCTTGGGGACCTTCCCACATTGATGCCATTGTAGCAAGTGCATCAACCATTTGGTTTTCATCCCTTGGTACGTGTTTGAAAACACTTTGGTGAACTTTTGGGAAGCCTTCCAGACTGCTTCCTCATAAGGATGAAGTGATTCTTCTCTGATTTCCCAATCTCCATTAACTTGTCTGATGACTAGAGCAGAGTCCCAAACTACTGAAACTTCTGTCCACACTTTCCTAAGTTCTTCCAATCTAAATAGACAAGCTTCGTATTCTACATCATTGTTTGTTCCTGGGAACTCCAAGAGTTTCACAAGTGGTACGACTTCATTTTGTGGGGTTATCAGAAAGACACCTAGGCCAACTCCACTTCTATTCATCGTGCTTTAGAAGAACATTTTCCATTCTATTATGGTCTCTTCTATAAGTGCTAATTGTTCATTTGGGAATTCGAGATTCTCGACGTAATCGGATTGTAGTGGTTGATTGGCCAGAAATTCTATGACTACTCATCCATTGATTACTTTCTTGGTTATGTATACAATGTCGAATTCTGATAATAGTAGTAACCATCGTAAGAGTTTCACTATGAGTGTTGGTGATTGGCACAGGTATTTTTGTGACTACTTGGATTCTGTAGGATTGGAAGTAGTGGTGTAGCTTCCTTGTTAGCCAAACCACCACTGTACAAATTTTCTCCACTAGAGTGTATCATGATTCATATTCAAGCAATTTCTTGCCTAGGTAGTAGACCCCATGCTCAATTCTATCTTTGTGTTCTTGTACAAGCATTGGCCCAATAGATGAATCCTTGATGGCCAAGTATAGGATCAAGGGTTTCCTGGGCATTAGTGGGTGGAGGACTGATGGGTTTATCAAATATTGCTTGATTTTATCAAAAGCAATCTGACATTGGTCATTCCAAACCACTAGTTGGTCCTTTTTTAATAGCTTAAATATCGGTTCGTAGATTGTGATGAGTCTGGCGATGAATCTGCTGACGTATTATAGGAACCCTAGAAATGAACGGACTTCTTTCTCTATTTTTGGTGCAGGAATTTCCCTAATTGCTTGGCTTTTATCAGGGTCCATTTCAATTCCTTTCTGACTGACTATGTGGCCTAGAAGTTTCTCAGAAGTTACCTCGAATATACACTTCTTTGGGTTCATGAGTAGGTTATACTTTTCAATCCTGGTAAGAAACTTTTCTAAAATAGCTGGGTTCTCTTCCTTGGTGTTGGATTTGACTAGCATATCATCTAAGTAGACTTTGACCTCTTTGTGAATCATATCAAGGAGAAAGGTTGTCACGGCTCACTGGTATGTTACCCTAACATTTTTCAACCCAAATGGCTTTACCTGGTAAAAGTAGATACCCCATTCTGCTATGAAAGCTATTTTGACCTTGTCAGTTATGGCCATTAGGATCTGGTTGTAACCTGGAAATCCATTCATGAAGGAGTACCTAGCTACGCTATCTACCAAAACATCTATGTGAGGTAGGGGGAAGTCATCCTTGGGGGACGCTTTATTCAGATCCTTAAAATCTACGCAGACACTAACCTTACCATCCTTCATTGTCACTGGGATGATGTTGGCTAACCATGTTGGGTATTCGATAAATTCTAAAAACTTGGCCTTGATCTGCTTTGCCAATTCTACATTAACCTTCTCTGCCCATTCAGGTCTTAAGGGGTGCAGCTTCTACTTTAATAGTTTGATCCGATGGTCCATTGGAATAAGATATTCCACGATCTATCTATCCACCCCAGGCATGTCGTCGTATGATCAAGCGAAGGCTATGACGTGATGTCTAAGTACATTTATTATCTCTCCTTTTTCATCAGGAGTTAAATTATTGGAAATTGTCACGTATAGAAAACCATATTTCTTAATTGTGCATATTCGTACTTATGTCGTTTTCGAGTTTATAATGTATGATTCACACATATTTGGAAAGTGATAAATCCATACATAAAGTGAGAAATATATGTAGAAAAGTAAAGATTAAAATTACAAAACCTCGGGGGATGCAACCGCCTGCCTAATCTATTAATTACATTTCCCAAAAAATTAATAATTGAAATTGTTTTACTCGAAGGAAAAATAAAGTTCTAAACATACATCTAATCCTAATCTACCTGCATCCACAAATGTTAGCACATGGTATAACACAACATTTGCACATATGTTTGATTTGATTTTGACGAGGCTCGTGTGGCCTAATTCAAAATTTGGCAATTAAAAGTTCTTATTTGGAAATAAAAGGGTTCATTTTTATTAACACATTAGTTTCTCATTTTAATTAGTGAAAATGCTAGCATGGCAAAAATGTGAGCACTATTATCTGGGAATAATTTTTTTATTCCCTTTGTGGGGGGTATTCTAACAGGAATCTTCGATAATTAAAAGAAGCAGAAAAGAAGAAACTATGATATTATATTAATATTTACAAAATAATAAAAAGCAGAATCATTCCTGGGTCAACATGCGGAATAAAATAAAACATGAAAAGGCAAAAGATAAAGCAACTCTAAGAACTCAGAGGCTTACCCTTACGGAGAGAATCCACTTCGATATACATGTTTGATCTTTGGGAGCGTTCCTCGTTCGTCTTTAGTTTAATTTAGTGATTAATAAAAAATTGAATCAAAAAGTGTTTTTAATTCGGAATAATATATTGTGAAAAGTCAGAGTGTATTTTGAATTTTTTACTGAAAATTGCCTATCTTTGAACATTGAAAAAATCCCAATATTTATAGGGCAATTTATCATGAAAAAATCTGGATAAACTAAAAAAAATCTGGTGAGGGGGGTCCCTCACCGAAACTTTGGTGAGATAAGCCTCACCAGTGTTTTGGCGAGCCTCGCCAGATGTCTGGCAAGGTCAGTTTTGCATCCCCCGATTTTATATATTTTTTATTTTTTAATTTTATTTTTATTTTTCATCAATTAAAAATACTTTTAATTAATTTTTACTAAAGTCTAATTTTCTAAGTCCTTGAAATAAACTTAGAGACGAGGAGCACTCCCATTTGAAGATCTCTAAATAATCGAAAATTGAGTTATTCAAAGATTAAATCCCGAAAAGCCAACATCATCCAACACGTGACTGGTACAAAATCCCATGCTCACATGTGTTACTATGAATAGTCTAAATATCCCTGGGCATAGTTTCATTGAGACTAGACATCAATGAAAAGGACAGACTAGCATGTGTAGGCTTACTCCTTGGATTATATCCAACCAGCTGATCTCACGAGCTGAAGGTGGTACCTTGAGTTAACACATGAATGTATTTGGGTAAAAGATTGGAGATCACTATGAGCATGGGATTTTGTACTAGCTCGCGCGTTCGATGATGACAGCTTTTTGGGATTTTATCCTTGAATCACACAATTCTCGATTGTCCAGACTCCTTCATATGTGAGTGTTCCTCGTCTCTAAATTTGAAAAGGACTTTTAATAAATTTAGTTTTTTCTTCACTTTGGTTCAAAAAATTAATTAAAAATGAAAAAAATATAAAAATACATGAAAAGTACACAAAAAATACGAAAAAGTCGCAAAAACTGGGATCGGGGACCTGCTTCGCCAAAAGTTTGGCGAGGCAGCCTTGAGCTTCGCTTTTAAAGCATAGGCAAAGGGCTTAAAAAAGGGGTGTATATACCAGTTTCATCCACTTCTCGCTAGAATTTCTAGCGAGGCACACAATAATTTTTTCCTTTTTTGGATTTTTAGGATATGCCCTATAAATATTTGGGGAATTTTCAATAATCGAAGCCGGAAATTTTCAGAACAAAAATATAGCTTTAGAACTACAACGAATTTTGGGAATTAAATAAGTATTTTCGAGATCTACTCCAAGTTTTCAACAACAAAAACACTAAAGGACGATGAGGACTACTTTCTAAGGTCGAATGGATTTGTCAAAGTGGATTCGTTCCGTAAGGGTAAGCCTTTGAGTTTTTAGAACTGCTAATTCCATGCTCATCGTCTGTTAATTCTTATTCTGATTTCATCAGTGGACCTAAGATTTTTTTATTATTCTGCTTTATTACGAATGTTGTAATTTTTTCTTTCTTCATCTGTAATTTCCTTATCAATGGAGATATATGCTAGAATACCCCCACGAAGGGAATAATAATATATTCACGGATACCAACCCCCACTATTTTACCATGCGACCAATTTCATTAATTAAAATGAGCAACCAATGTGTTAATTAAAATGAATTATTTTATTTTAAACTATTAAACCCATTACCGCGATTTTTTCAATAGGCCACACCGGCCTCTCTAAAGGCAAAATAGAGCAAACGTGCAATGTGTATTAATATATCCTGTGCTAACCTTTGAGGATGCAGGATTAGATGTATGTTTAGGACTTTAATTTTCCTTTCATGGTATCACAACTTCAATTATTTTTTGGGAAATGTAATAAATATATTAGGCGAGCGGTTGCATCCCCCAAGGTTTTGTAATTTTTAATATTTACTTTCTGTATTTATTTACTACTTTATTGATGGATTTACCGCTTTCAAATATACGTGAATCATGCATAATAACTCAAAAAATGACATAATTACGAATATGCACAATTAAGAAATATGGTTTTCTATAGATGTAATACAATGTGATCCAATAAGAAATAAGCAACTTATCCTGAACTCGAATCTCTGTTTCTTAGTGAGCCATCCCCCAGACGTTAAGCCTCACAGGACTCTAATTCTTGGAAAGAGCTAATCTAGGTGGTTACTCTACACTAAGAGATGGCGGATTCGGGTTTGACCAATCTAAAAAAATTTTCATTTTCTCAACCAAACTTCCCAGCTCCCTGACCCGGTTCTTTTCTTAAACACCCCGGTGAACTGCGCCTTTGAATTCACGCCCTCTCGGGCCATCGCTCCTTGTCGTTCGCTCACAGTGGCGACTTCGTTGCGGATTTTCCCAAAAACTTGTTTTTTAAAGGTTTTAGATTTTTGATAAGTACTAAAAATTATAGATCACATTATTTAGTTTTTTCTTAATTATGACATATTCAAAATTTCGCATTCTAATGAAGGGATTAGCCTGTAAGTCTAAGGTACCCTATTATCGCAAAGCTTTCTCTTGTACTAATCTACCTCCTTGAGAAAAGATATTACTTGAGCGGGTGGAGCACTCGTTACCATATCGCATGTACCTCCCTCGTTAGAACCCATTTTGGGAGAGGCTTGGAGTGTATTTTAGTGCAGCAAGAACCTTCTACATCAGCAACCCACTTACAAACCTCATGTAAATAGGCCATAGGAATTTTCCCTAGGGTGTTACCCAGAAAATGACCTTGCATTATATTTTTCTTGCAGGTGCGCTCCTTAGTATCTTCATGGTACTAAGATGAACCAAACTTAGGATAGAGACTAGTAAAAAACCCTACGCGCGGGAGTTATATGGTTGGAAGATTGAACGTTACATGCTATGTGCTTACTACTTATCACTGTACAAATGTCATGCTAACCATGAATCTTAGTGCAAACACTTGAACGCACACGCTTATAATGATTAAAATGATGTAACAATGCATCTTCTTATCATCATGATGCCAAATCGGTGTCACACACACTTAGGATTAGATGACACTCGAGATCATGTTACCCTAGGATAACAAACAAATTAGAATCATGAAACATCACTTACCCCTTTTCAGCGAGATGTCCACTTGACATCTAAAACATAGCCCACATGGGGAAATAATATATCCCACACATCATCTTTGAGATGTCCACTCGACGTCCAACTCATAGTCCACACAGGGCAATCACACATAGCACATGGCCCAAGCAGGGAAAATACCTACCCAAATCACATTTTTTCCCACATCACGTGATGTCCCAGCTGACATCCGAAACTAAGCCCACATGGGGTGAACTTATTTAAAAAACCTTACATTACCAATCCTCAAGGGTATACGCCTAATACCCGAACCATTCTCCCACACGGGGAAATGGTTCATGCATCACCACATACCCTTAAATAGCGATGACCACACGGGTATCCAAAACTTCGCTCTAATTGGGTGAAATAAACAAATCATTCATTAGATAGCTACATACGGTAGTTGTTTTCATTTCATCAAGGTATGTTACACTGCTTACCTAAAATAATTTTAACCTCCTCATTCCATGAGACCTAGTCATAGTATAAAATCTTAAATTATTGACCTATCACCACACTATAACTTGGCCACCTCATATCACGATGCCATGCGGACATCATACAGACCTCAAGTCCATCCATAAGGGTTGGATTTTCATGTTCACCTATTTTTGTTTTATCTAACGACTAACCGGTTTGTTTCAAGTGGATTGACAAACACATTATTTATCTCACATCATGGCATGCTAACCAATTGTGAATGCAGCCATAACATTAAACATCTCATGCATTTTTTGCATCATGAATCATGTCATGATCTAATCTTTTACTTGTGTATCTTAGCTTAGAAAAGGCATACTCATCGCTTGGTCTGCATCTCTCTGATCATGGCTAATCTGGAGGGGGTTCCATACACTAACTCAAGTGATGACTCAGGTTTTGATTCAGATTCAGTTCAACATGCATTTTCATGGCCAACCCACAAGATGGAGTTGCAGAGTGGGGTCACCCCTCCCTTACGGGATAGAACTCTCAAAAGACACATCAATCGTCGATGAGCGTCGAGATTGCAACTACCTTGAATGCCTTTTCCAACAGTGAACAACTAGCATTGCTCATTTACCAACATGCTAAGAGAGCTTAGAATGTGGTTTCTAGCTCAGAGGTCACCTTTAACAATGATGGTCCAACTAGTTGGCCTGAAATAGGGGGACCTCCTACCTCGCATGCAATGCACCCAAATCCTATTACCTTTGATCAATTCGGGTTAGGAAAAAGTTAGCTGAACTGGACTTAGATTGAGTAACCAAGAAATAACTTTGCCAATCCTTCCTAAAATCAATTCTTCCCAGGATAAATTGGGCAGTCAGCATTCACACCAGTGCCTTTCTACCAAGGAATGATTTAACAGCCTATTCCCAGTTGGAGTATGTCAATGGCCTCACAATTCCAGGGACCCAAGCTGCCCACTTTCGTGGCCTTTCTCTAGGGGCAATATAACTCTTATCCAAGTGCAGTGAACGCCATCCTCCAACAACAAAGAATGATGGAATTATGGAAACAATTCTTAGCCACACATGATAGCCATCTCATGAATTTATACTCGGAACAACCGAAAATCGAGGATGAAGCCAGCTTACCCCCAAACTTTGCAATGCCGTAGTTTGAAAAGTATGTGGGATGTGTAACCCGTGCGCTCACTTAAGGCATCATCAGACGGTGATGAGAGTATTAAGGGTCAAGGAACGGATGATGGCTAAGATCTTTGTAATCACCTTGGGCCACCTACTCAATAAATGGTATAACCAGCTTCCGCTAGACATAGCTATTGATTGGAATAGCCTTGCTCAAGCTATGATGGGGAATTATGGTTTCAACACTCAAATGGAAACCATGATGCAACATTTGGAGGCTATAAGGTAAGAGCAACGTGAGAGCTTCAAATCTTAGCAAGCGCATTGGATGGCCACACATTTCAGACTTCGAGCTCGCTTAACTCTACCGGAGATGATAACCAAGCTTTTGGATGGCGCACTACCATCATACAGGAACAAGTCTGGGTTAGACATCTTCTTGAGCTATCAAGAAGTGTTTGAGAAGGTAGATAAAATGGAGCACTTAGAATCCATGGACACATATGGGGGCACTAGTACCAATGGATGATGTAATAAATTAGCTTTTAGCTACTTCGCTTTGAATTTTTGAATAAATTAAACTTTGTTTACTTGCTTGATATTCTATCTATAACATCACGCATTCTCATAAGCATATACATAATGTTTTTAGCATGTGTGACACATCATGTCATGAAATTAATTTGGGTATAAATGGATTCCCCACAATTACAATAAATTCAAATGATTTGACACTTGAGAGAAAGTGAGAGACAAATACATATACTTAGACAACGCGTGATAGCTGTTCCTCATCATAAAAAGATGTAAGATCGATAGAAAGATCTCCAAGCACGAAAATTCCATCGACTATTAAATTAGTAAATCAAAGGTCAGAATGATCTAAACTAGAAAGGAACGAAGCATGCAAAGATCAAAATATGATCGAAGCCAGAATGAGGGTAAAATGTCAACAAAGAAAATTGATGTCAAACAACTAACACTACGTCAAAGAACACAAAGAAGGGGTCAGAAAGAATCAACAACTTCATCACATGGCCCACCAAAACTTACAAGCCGATCACATCATTATAGAGGGAATATCATTGAGTAAAAAATTGTTCACCCTCGATGAATCAAGCTATCAGATTTGATCTATGATATATCACCTATCATTGGAGAATAATTGAACTTAAAAGGAAACATTGATGATTAAGACTCATCATCGAATACACCTCAAGCAAGCCAAGCACCATGAGCACCAACCAATAGATCAGAAATGTTGAATGAGATAACAATTGAAGTCATGGACATGGAGGTGGCTGATCTACCAAATTAACCAAGTCTTGCATAACTTCTATCACACATAGGTGAAAGAAATAAATCAGTAAAAAGTAGTACCAATAAAAATAAATTAGCCTATCAATTAACACTCTATTAGTTGAGCAAATATTAGGGCTTCTTTTCAAAATAGAAAAAGAACAGTTCGCTGAGTTGAAAACCCAAAAAGGGAAGCTTAAGAAAAACTTAGGACATCGAGAGAACCACATCGGTTAGAAAACCTTAGAGGGCTAATCAATGGCAGGAGTTAAATCACTTGAAACATTTATACCCTTTTTAAGTTCATCAATGAATTGTCATTTTTTGCTAAATCTTTATGCATATGCTTATTTTGATTGCTTGCATACCAATGATAGAATATCGTAAGTAAACATCCAAAAAATAAAAAAAATAAAAGAAAAAAAATGAGTTTACTGGATTGAAAACCTGAAAAGGTAGTCCAGGAAAAAATTAAGATAAGGTTTGATAAATTGAAAACCTGTAAGGGCGGTCTATGCAAAAATTAGAACCAAAGAAATGTCAAATTCATCATCTCCTCCTCAGGATAGTAAGTGACACCATATACCTCCAACACTTCAGGTAAATGGCTTCCAAGATCATCTCCATTACAATGCGAGGTTAACAACTCATCTAGATCTTCCTCAAACCAAATCCAAACTTTGAATTCAAATCTGAATGAACAAACCTAGGGTTGTCTCTCTGAGGAAGTCATCCATGGAATCCCTAACAAGACAAATCCTAGGGGTAACAATGCACTAGCACAAGAGAAGGCTCCTCAATGAATGAAGCCCATAACACCTAGAAACATCATATAATAAATATTGTTCATGCATAAAATCATGCATACATTACATTCACATCACATCACATCATTTAAAGGTGAAGACGATGCCAAATTGGGGCAATATCATCCCAATAAACAAAAAACTTCACCTCCACTTGAGGAACCTACAAACATCAGGAAGGATGATGGCCCACTTAGACCCCCATTCAAGTAGCATTGCAAAAACCTCCTAAAACAATGGAGTGGTTTTTCGGACATCACAAATTTTCATTAAACTCATTTCTTCACCATGTTTTAATTTTTGATTAAAGGGGTAAAAAATTTTGCATCATTTAAACTCAATCAAATAATTAAAACATATGTTATAAAATGTATTAACATTACACTTTTTTTCTCTGATTTGTTACAGAAAGCAAGTCAACATCCTACCAAGGAAATTCAAAATACAACCGAAGAAGGAAATGGTTATCTTGATGACTGAAGAAAGAAACAGTCTCATCCACCATTCGAAGAAAGAAACTATTGGATATCCATCCACCAGGGGTCACCTTTAAAATGGATTTAGGTACCCTGCTCCGGCCGTTCTAACGGTCAAAGCCTATCGAAGGTAAACTCACAAAGAAATGGTTGCTGACTACTAAAGGGACGCCGTAGAAAGAAACGGTCAACCCGCTCGCAAGGGACATCAAGCATCAAGGGATTCCGAAGAAAGAAACAGACAATCCCGTGAGGACATGACGCTAAAAAGGAAGGCACATGTCATCACCCATGAAGGATAGAAAGGTCACTAGCTACACCGGTCACGTATATTCTCAATTTTACACAACTAGTAATGATCACACGAGGGGTAGCTGTGAGCATGGGATTTTGTACCAGCTCGCGCGTTTCGATGATGATGGCTTTTTAGGATTTTATCCTTAAATCACACAATTCTCGATTACTTGATGCCTTCATATAGGAGTGTTCCTCGTCTCTAAATTTGAAAAGGACTTTTAATAGATTTATTTTTTCTTCCCTTTTGTTAAAAAAATTAATTAAAAATGCAAAAAATATAAAAATAACTGGAAAATACATGAAAAATACGAAAGAGTCCCAAAAACCAGGATCACAGACCTGCCTCTCTAGAAGTCTGGCGATTCTAGCGAGGCTCCTCGCCAAATTCTGGCAAGCCTCACCAAAATTTGTTACCATGTTTGGATTTCCAGGATTTTCCCCCATAAATATCAAGGGAACTTTCAGTAATCAGGATAGGAAATTTTCAAAACAAAAATATAGCTTTAGAACTAGAACAAATTTCTGGAATTAAACAAGTATTTTCAAGATTTACTCCAAGTTTTTAACTAGAAAAACACTAAAAGATGATGAGGACTGCTTTCTAAGGTCGAATGGATATTGTCAAAGTGGATTCGTTCCACAAGGGTAAGCCTCTGAGTTCTTAGAACTTCTAATTCTGTACTCATTGTATGTTAATTCTTATTCTGATTTCATCTGCAGACCTAGGAATTTTTATTATTCTACTTTATTATGAATGTTGTAATTTTTTCTTTCTTCATCTGTAATTTCCTTATTAATGGAGATATATTATAAAATACCCCTATGAAGGGAATAAAAATTTATTCCCGAATAACAACCACCACTATTTTACACGAGAGCAATTTCATTAATTAAAATGAACAACCAATGTGTTAATTAAAATGAATTATTTATTTTAAAATAATAAACCCATTACCGCGATTTTTTCAATAGGCCATACGAGCCTTGGTAAAGCCAAAATCGAGCAAACGTGCAATGTGCTGTAATATACCCTATGCTAACCTTTGTGGATACATGATTAGATGTATGTTTAGGATTTTAATTTTACTTCAAGTATCGTAATTTCAATTATTTTTTGGGAAATATAATTAATAGACTAGGTGGGTGGTTGCATCCCCCGAGGTTTTGTAATTTTAAATCTTTACTTTCCACATTTATTCACTACTTTATGGATGGATTTACCGCTTTCAAATATATGTGAATCATGCATAATAACTCAAAAAATGACATAAGTGCAAATATGCACAATTAAGAAATGATGTTTTCTGTAGATGTAATACAATGTGATCCAATAAGAAATAAGCAACTTATCAAACCTGAATCTCTGTGTCTTAGTGGGCCGTCTCCTGGATGTTAAGCCTAAAAGGACTATAATTCCTGGAAGAGCTAATCCAGGTGGCGACTCTACATTAAGAGATAGTGGATTCATGTTTGACCGAGATCTAAAAAACATTTTCGCTTTCTCAACCAAACATCCCAGGTCCCTGACCCGGTTCTTTTTTATAAACACCCCGGTGGACCGCGCCTTTGAATTCATACGCTCTCCGCCCATCGCTCCATGTCGTCCGCTTACAGTCGCTATAAGATTGACACTCGAATATAACTATATCCATGTGTTGGTGTCATGTCTTATTGCAATAGCAGTACAAGTATCTTCAGACCTGAGATACTAGTTACCTTGTGTAGGAGTTGCTATACTTTAGGTCATACTTATTTATACCTTTGTGATTAGGATAACATGGGTGATTATGGGTATAATGATGATCACATGTTGGTAAGCCGAGTAGTCAAGATGGGATCCATCGCTCCTGATATAATGATATAATGGGAGATGTACCTTAAGGCCCCATGTTGAAGTGACACTCTCATAAACCTCTTATCAAAGTATAAGATTGATGAACGGGTTTCTAGTCATTCTTGACACATAATGGCTGAGTGGTGTTCTTCGTGAACAAGTCTAATTCTAGGATGGCTTTAGCTATTACATGAGCTGACACTTAATTTGAGCTTAATAAACTAGATGGTACTTAACCTGATGGAAGGAGTGTATTGTATTGGAAACTACTGTAGAACCAGATCAAGTCACAAGCATGTGCCCTTCCAAGTATCGGGGGATCACATGCCTTTGCTAGAAATCCCATTTTATCATCTAGAGCTATCAGGTTCCATATCGGTCTTAAACACTGAGCCTAAAGGTTCCTAGATGAGAAGCCAAGTTTAGGTTATCCTTTAGCGGCTCTATACTTTGGGATCCTATGAGGTCACACACTTAGGATCTTTATCGGACTAAGTAAAGATCCTATAGACTAGGTCTATGCTGAAAATACCAGTTGCCAAATTAGTTAGAAGAATTATTAATTGGTTGGAAAAAATTAATAATTAAAGAGAATAAAGAGAAAATGGGGAAAATTACACAGAGTGGAGCAAGGGAATTTTTCTTGTTGCGAGTGGGACCCCAAATGAACACGGGTTGTTCAAGTGGGGCCTGTGCGGTTACATTGTGAGCTGAAAAGCTTGCGGGCCACTAGCACGCGGGGTTAGCCTACGTATGCTAGCGGGCTGCATGTATGCAAGTGCTACTCATGAAAGTACTTCCACGGGCTTGCAATGTAAGGTCGCTAGCAAAGGCCACAAGTATGGGCTTGCAGGAGTAAGGCATGCGGGTTAGTTTGCAGGTCATTGTGACCACGCGGCTAACCCACTAATATTCCCATCCCACCTAGTGTTTGAGGAGAAGTCTACCACTCCCCCCTTTTCCCTATATATAGTCTTCAAGCTCCACATTATTCTACACTTCAACACAGCTTTTCTCTCTGAGTTCAACATCTCTCTCTTTGTTCATTGAGTGAGATCCTCCATGAGTTTCTCCAAACAAATGAATAATTCTTTTGAAGGCTCTTTCTAAAGTGAGCCTTCTCTATTTATTTTCAGGTTGGTCTTTGAGTGGTCTAGCAGTTCTATTTACAAACAGGTTTTTCCTCAACGAGGTTTTTGTTAATGAAGATCCATGTGGATCAATCATAGAGGCTATCCTAGTTTGGAAGTTCGTGCTAATAAAGTTCTACTAAATTGCTCTAAGGGAACATCACTACCAAAGAAAGAGAAAGCACACATCAACTGGTAATGTTCTAAACTTAGATGCTAGGTTTATTTTATAAGCTTTATAAACCTAAAAGCATCCCTGGAATGTTTTAACCTAGATTATATCAATCATGGCATGCTTAGGAGTTGCATGTTCCACCTTGCAATGTTTGCATGTTCAATTACTATCTCGATTAACAAGCAACGTGACCATCCATTCTCATAATAAAATTTAAAAATTTTGCCCAGCTTCTGCTTCATAGCCTCTAAATTTTGCATTACAATCACCATCATGGAGTTGAAATAATAATGCTCAATCATATCCTAGGAAAGGCGGTTCCAATCATAAGCTATGTCAAGAGGGAGATAATCATACCACTCATTCACTAGATTATCCAATGTGGATGTAAATAGCTTTGCCATTATTCAATCACTCACCTTCAAAGCACTCATGACTGATTGGTAATGCACTAAATGAGTACATGGTTCCCTAGAGCCCCTATACTTCTCCAATTGTGGTATTACAAAGTTTGGCCGTAAGATATGTTCATCCTGTACTACCAATTGTGTAGGGTACGCATTCATTTGATTTAGCATGAGATGCCTACAATGAGTTGTAAAAAACTATAACCACAATTCCACCATGCCTAATTGTTGGAGAATAGCATTCCCTGTGCCAGAACAGAAGCCATACTAAGGCTACGGTAAATGAGCTTATGACTAGACTTCCCTTTGGGGAAGGTAGTTCCCTTGGGAGTTACCATGAAGTTGGCCAATTGAGATGACATAGGTTGAGGGATGGTTTTATACTATGAATAAGCATTCTCACTCCAATTAGTGTTTATTTTAGGAAGGGATTGTTGAATCACACCTTGATTTGTATAACATTGAATGAGAGGGATCTAGCTAGAAAAGGATAAAATGTCTGGCACCGCCATGGGGTGCTCACCTTGATGATTAAACCCTGGTGTAAATACTGGTTAACCAAGCTATATTGGGGAAAATTGATTCTCGGATTGCTACTGAAAAGATTGAAAAAATTATACCCTAACTGAGCCGAACTTGCATTCGACTAATAAAATTTGAGTCTGATTTGGCTGACCTTGTCCCACCTTGAATTGGTAAAAGGTAGGAGGAGCAGTGCTATAAATAGGGTGGCACTTCATGAGAAAGAGAAGGTCCCCTGGCTCAAGGCTAACTTGCGGTAGTCGAATCATCGATGTTATGTGCGATATCTAGATTGGATACCACATCATAAGCCTTCTATTCTAGTTGACCTACCCTAGCATGGTAATGAACAATTGATGCCAGTTGATCACTGTTCACAAAAGCATTTAAGGTAGTTATAATCTTGGCTCTCACCGATGACTAAGGTGCCTGCTATGAATTTTATCCTGCAAGAAGGGTCTGATCCTTCCCATAATGTTGTCTTGTAGATTGACCTTGCTATCTACCCAATCAAAACTGAAATATGTATGCTCAATTGAATTTGTATTTGAACTCAAGTCTTCACTTAAGTCGGAATATGAAATCCCCTCTAGACTGGCCATTGTCTAAGAAATGCAAACTAAGCGATAAGCGGGCCTTTTCCAAACTAAGGTATAAATGTAGAAGATCAGACCATTCACATAGGATTCATGATGTGTGGAAAATGCGTGAGATGTCAATGTCATGGCTGCATTAAAAAATGTTAAAATGCTATGATGCGAAATAAAGAATGTGTTTGATAATCCATTTGAAACAAATGTGTTAGTCATTAGATAAAATAGAAAAAAGTTGAAGATGAAGACCCAATCACTAGGAGTGGGTTTGAGATCTTACGATGTCCATGCAACATCATAAAATGAGTGGTGTAATGTAAATGAAATGGGGTGACCATATTACCTATGCGGTAATTGGTCAACAGTTTGAGATTTCGTATTGTGAGTAGATCTCATGGAATGGGAAGGTAAATTTAATTTCAAGTAAGTAATGTGACATACCTTAATGGAATCGAAATCATTAAAATAAATTTTAGAGTGCATGAAAATAACCATGATATGTATACACTGAATGAATGATTTTATTATTTTTCCCAATTATGGCAGAGTTTCATATACCAATAAGGTCATCACTACTTAAAGGTATGCGGTGATGCATGAATCATTATCCTGTGCGGGTGGATGGCTCGGGTATCAAGTATACACCTCTAAGATTGGTAAGGTAAAGCTTTCAAAATGAGTTCGCCTCGTGTGAGCTAAGGTTTGGATGTCAATAGTACATTGAATAGGGAGTGTGTGAGATAAGTAACCACCCCATGTGGGTTACAATTTAGATGTCAAGCGAACATCACACAACAATTTAGGGGCTAATAAGTGATAAGTGGGGTAAAAGATGCTACATGATTCTAATTGGTTTATGTTATCCTAGGGTAAACGATCTCAAGTGTCGACTAACCCTAAGTGTATGTGACATCAATTTGCATCGAGATAATCAGAAAATGCTACGTTTAATTTTTATTTAGATTGTTTTAATGTCATTAATGTGTGCATTTAAGTGTCTACATCAAGATTTGTGGTAAGCATGACATGTTTGTATAATGCGTGATGAATTGAAAGCAATAAACACATCTCACATAGCATACAACACCCAATTTTCCAACCATACAACTTCCGCGTGTAGGGTTTTTGGCTAGTCTCTGTCCTAGATGTGAGTGGATGATGTTTCAGAGGTCCCGCGGGGACGTCGCGGGGCGCCGGCCATGTGAGATGGGGCGTGGGGTTTTTGAAAATAAAGATTTTGGGCTTTTAGAAAAGTGCATTGGAAAAGAGTGTTTCGCTTTAAAAAGTGTGATTTTCAAGCATAAAAGACACGAGATCGGGATCTCTAGTCTATGGCACTCAGAGTCGCAACCCAGATCAGCTCTTTTGGGAAATTTCGATACAACCTAGATCCATTAAGCCTAAGCGGTACTATAGTTCAGAGATTCGAGTCTGGGATGAGTTATCTATTTCGTTATCATTTGAGTTAAATAACACTATGAGAGAGACTACTTTTATAATATTCGAACTAAACTAGATGTTTTCAGTTTATAATTATCACGCATGCATAAAACGGTAAGTAAATTGCGAAAAGTAAACACGTAGGAAATTAAATGCGCCTATTTTACGGGGTGTTAATTACATCATTGGGCTTGGGGTTTACTAATCGCCTAAGTACAACAAAGTCTAAGGGACACAATCGCCTAGAATACATCGATATTTAACAAATATTACATTGGATTTCGAAATTCAAAGCGATACCCGAAGGAAATTAAATCCTAACATACATCTATCCTGCATCCACAAATGTTAGCATGAGATATGGCGCAATATTTACACATATGTACCAAGTGTACCATGTATGTTCAATTTGGATTTTGGAAAGACTCGTGTGGTCAAGGTAAAAACAACAGAGATTTCAGAGTTCTTGTTTTAAGAAAAAAAAAGTTCATTTTACACACATAAGTTTATTTAACCAATTTTATTGAAAATGCCTCATGCGAATATTTGTCGGGTCGGTTATCCAGGAACATCGATTCCCTTCGTCAAGGTTTCCTAACACACTTCATAATAATATTGACAGAAAATAAATATAGGTAAAAAAATAAATTGTGAAATTATTAAAAATATTTTGAAAAAGTAACATCAAAACTGATAAAATAACATTCCGGTGAATAAAAAGAAACTCGGGTTTGTAGAATTTTCACATATACATTTCATGTTGCTGAAAATTCATATCTTAGATCTGAATAGTCACCATTGATCCTCTTGAACATGAATCAAAATCTGCAAATTTTACAAACATTCTGCCTATATTCTACCTTGAAAATGACATCGTTGGGCGATATCTTGATATCGTTCAACGATATCGTGATATTTTTCAACGATATCCCGATATCGTTGCCGATATTGCAATATCGTTGAACGATATTGAACATGCAGAATACATGTAGTTTTCTCTATTTTTGCCTATCTTTACATTTTCACATATTTAACACATCAAAACGTATATATGATAAAAACACATGAAGCACGAATCTAGGAACTCAGAGGCTTACCCCGTAGCTATAAATCCACTTTGTTCGGTCCATGAAAATACCCGGAAAGTCCTCCTTGTTTCTTTGGTTCGGTTTTGTAGTTTTTTGAAGAAAATGGAGATTAGACGTCTACTCTTTGAGGGAAGGCAGTGCTTCCTAGATATGGTGTGTGAAATGAGGAAGAGAAGAGTTAGAGATCCTTCTTCCTTTGGGTTTAGATCTTAGAAATGCTCTAAAACCTAAAACTTTGAACTTTGGTTTGTGTTTTTGTGTTTCGGGATTTTTTTAGTTGTTTTTTCTGGTTCCTTATGTAGAGATCTTCAGTTTTCTCTCTGGAAAGCCTCCTCCTTAGTGATTGAAACTTAGCTCCCCTTTATAAGGAGCTCTCTTCAATCCAAACCCTCAACTTGTCAAAGTGGTTCACCCACTTATTTTATTTCTTCTCCATTATTTCTTCCACCCACTAGTGGTCATCATGGGTTGGCAACATGTTGACAGGGTGTTTTGGAGGAAAAAGTCTGAATTATGGGTGAGGGATGGGTATTTTTGGTTGAATAATGCAAGATCTGCTTTTTTTATCTATTTTTAAAGTGGATATCGTTAACAATATCGGTGATATCGGGCTTTTTCTTAGTTTGGGCTTTTTAAAGGGAATAAGGGCCCAAAGAAACAAGGTAGATGATTTCTGGACGATTTTGAGACCCTACAAAATGCAAAAAGCTAACAAGGGAAAAATTACAGCTTCATCATCGAACTCGCGAGTCAGGAATAAAAATTGTTTTTCTCACAAGTTGCCCCTCGTAGGATCACTGCTGATATGAGATCAGTATGGTCTCACGATTGGAAGAGCAGCGAGGTTTAGAGATAATACCTGCCCGGTCATGGTTGGCACTCTTTGGGGATGATGGCTAGAAGCTATCATCTTAGTGCGGCGCTGTCAGGGATTGGCCTCTCCGTACCCTTTACGAATTGCCCACATGGCAATGTACGCCCCAAGAGGTTGACCTTCGGATGAATGATACCGCTGGGACCATTGAGGAGAGAACCTTGACCGTGTCTCTCTGTTCTTTTGGTTGAGGATCCCATGTACGTGCTGTAATAAGCCCATTTAACAACATCAATCGTAGAAGATCCGTTCAAAAAGTAGAGACAAGATGTGAACTGTAGAAAGTTTGTTGACTGTAAAAAGTCAGGATATTGAACTGTTGAAAGTCCGTTTGACTATAAAAAGTCAAGATTTTGAACTGTAGAAAGTTCGGTTGATTGTGAAAAGTCAGGATTTTGAACTGTAGAAAGTTCATTTGACTGTAAAGAGTCAAGGTTTTGAACTGTAGAAAGTTTGGTTAACTGTAAAAAGTTAGGATTTTTAATTGTAAAAAGTTCATTTGATTGTAGAAAGTTAGGATTTTGAACTGTAAAAAGTTCGGTTGACTGCAAAAAGTTAGGATTTTGAACTGTAAAAAGTTCGGTTGACTGTAAAAAGTTAGGATTTTGAACTGTATTGACTGTAAAAAGTTAGGATTTTAAACTGTAGAAAGTTTGTTTGACTATAAAAAGTCTGGATTTTGAATTGTAGAAAGTTCGAATGACTGTAAAAAAAGTCTGGATTTTGAATTGTAAAAAGTTCGAGTGACTGTAAAAAGTCAGGGTTTTGAACTGTAAAAAAATCTGGTGACTGTAAAAAGTCATGGTTTTGAACTGTAAAAAGTTCGGATGACTGTAAAAAGTCAGACTTTGAGAATGCAAGTTATGAATGCATGTTTTAATTTCTTGATTGAGATTGCTGAAAGCAAAAAATTTTGCCCCTTAAATCAAGAATTAAAAAGGTGCTGGTTTCTCGGGTCGATGCGACCGAGTTTTGAAAATATTTTGTCAAGTCCCAATAGTTTGCGGGTAGCCTTCAAAGTTAAAAAAATATTGAAAGATGAATTTTTAAATAGCTGAAATGCATTTGGGCCGAAAAAAAAGAATTGGGCTAGCCTGAGATCCATATTGTTAACGATATGGGTTGATATCGTTAACGATATCACCGATATCGTTAACCATATCGAAGTATCTGTTTAAAAAATAAAACCTAACTTTCTCTTCACAATTTCTATTCCGAAAGTAAAACCGCCCCTCTCTAAAAACTGATTTTCTCCCCAAACTTAGCGAATATGTTGTGCAAGATCAAGTCTCACAATCCGAGAGTCATTTCTTCCTCTTCCCTCGAAGCTAATCCCGATATTCCTAGATTCAAACGGTGCCCTATGGAGAAATCTATTTATTTCGAGCGAGAAGACGAGTTTCTCGACTTTTCCTTCAACTCCCCCATCAATACTCTCAGCCCGAGGCTCGGGGAACACACGTCAACAGTCCAGGTAACTTGAAACTCTCTTAATTTCAATTTTTTTCTGATTTCAATTTGAAAACCTAGGTTTTAGATTTGTGAAAAATGCTTGATTTAGATGAAATTGATGCATGATTAGGCTTTATACATTGATTATGCATAGTTTAGGATGATTTGGAACCCGATATGGGGGATTTAACTGAAGAAATTTGGAGTTTTAAAGATCAAAATCGTGACAGAGGCTGTTTCTGCTTCTATCACTATGATATCGTTACCGATATCAACCAATATCGTTAACGATATCTACGATATCGGTAACAATATCTACGATATCAACGATATCATTAACGATCTTGTAGAGGGAGGCAAAATGTTTTTTGCCTTGTCGAAAAACTACGTTTGAGCTCTATTTTAGCCTAGTCTGTAATTCCCCAAAGACTTAAAGTAAAAGGATATTGAATCTCACGTTGATTTTGAGATTGATCTTCTACATTTTGTTTCTGTCTCTTGTAGCCACAGACTTATACCAACTTTGTTGGTATAGGAGTTGTGGGATATTGGTGGAGCTGTACTGTCAGAGACCTAGAGCTTCAGGCTGCTATTGACGCCACTGGGTTCGGGGATCTTGCGTGGATTTTGCTAGCGCACATGCCGCATTTGTCTCATCCTGCTCTCACTACCTTAGTCGAGTGGTGGTCTGAGACTACACATACCTTCCACCTTCCCGTGGGAGAGCTGACCATCACTCCCTCTGATATAGTGGCGATGACTGACCTCTCCTGGAATTTGGGGGCCATTCACTTTGATGTCTTCATAGATCGGTTCTCCACTGGTCATCGGGTCATAAACCGGGTGCACGAGTTATTTGGTTTAGCACCGCGCATGGGCCGGCTCTCGTACAAGGACCTGAGTACGCATTGGGGTGCGATGGAGGTGGTGCTTGAGGAGTCACGGACTCAGTGTGTGTGCTCCTTCATTATTTACTTACTAACGATGCCCTTCTTCCTCGTCACCTCTAGTAAGTTCAACTACGGGTTGATTTCCACCGTGGAGGATCAGGAGACTATTCCAGTCCTGAACTGGCCAAGGGCCATCTTAGGCCAGATGTATTATGGCTTAGATTGTGCGGTGAGGGCTCACCAGAAGGCCCTCAAGTTGAGCCACATCCTCCTCCAGGTAATTGATTACCTTTCAAACTTTATTTCTTATCCTTCTTTATTTTCGTGGCTTTGTTTGACTTTGATTTCCTTGCTGGTTTGGGCTTTCTCTTACAAGATTCTTCCCCATCCGGTCTTCAAGACCGAGCCAGTTCAGGGTGAGCCCCTATTAGCCATCTAGTGCTGGTCATTCGATGCTCTCCTCCAATGGAGAACCGGATATCGAGAGCACCTTCGCCATCTGATAGCCGGGCATGTATTGATTTACTCCTTTAAACATTTTTTACTTCATTTTTTACTATGTCATTATAATCAACAAATTCTCTTATTATTGTAGATTGATTCAGATCCCTGGACCACCGTGCCAAATAGGGATGCGTGGTGACTGTGAGGGCTGATGTTGATGACCACCGGCTGGTCTTAGAGTCCCCCCTCTCTCTCGAGTGGTACCTGGGGGAGAGAGTTCGATCTTGGTGAACTTCGAGCGTTGTAGACCAACCTGTGCCTTCCCGCCCTCCTACCGGCTTATTCTGGCAGCACCTGATGATTAGATCTGAGGTGGATCGCACTACCTTCTTTGAAGGTAACAGCATGGTGGTTCCTTCCGTCGGTGGTTCATATTTGGCACATCTGGGGCGCCTAATACCTCCTTGCCCTCGCATCTCTGATGATGAAATAGAGGATTGGCATCATCGAAAGGTGGCAGAGATGTTGGGCATGGTTTCCTCCGATGATGATAAGTGTATAATTACACTTATTATCACATTAATTTTATACAATAGACACTATAGTTTTAGTCATTTTTATACTTCATATAAAAGATTTCACGTGGTATGTAATTGTTTTTTTATGCAAATGCAAATACTAGGTAAATCTTGGGAGTAAAATGAGCTAAACTGGAATTCTATGAAAAAAGAGTGAAAAAGGTGCAAAAAGATGCGTGGAACTTAAAGATTTGGCTTAAGATCGAAGCAGTCAAAGATTGGTGAAGTTACAATGAGATTTCTGAAGAAAACTTAATTCACGATCGTGATAATACCTTGCGGTCGCGACCCGTTCACTTCAGAAACAGAAATCTACCAACTATAGGTTCACAATCGAGACATGTACTTCGCGGTCATGACATGGATGGTTTTCTAGTATTATCTTCTTAACTACCAATCGCCAGATAAGCATGATCAACCGCCATCAACTACCAACGAAAAGACACTTATCAGGAGTCAACCAATCATGAAAAGGTGCCTATCCATTGTGGAATGAATCAAAGCCTCTCAACCAATCACATTGAAGAGATGCAATCTTTCACCAATGTATGTGACACTTCGTTTGGATGGACACAACCCTTCTAACTCTATAAATAGGTCTCCAAACCTCAACAATTTCATGGCATTGGAGTGCAGAATAAAGGGGTGGAAAAATAGTGCATAGTTCATGCATATATAGAGAGTAAAAATGTCTAGTTTTCGCTTCGTTCATGAACGTTAGCGAGAAAATGTATAAGTGATTCGAATCCTTATTTCGATCACTAGATTTCTCTACATATTCAAGAAATTGTTGTATAAGTGTAATTGCAAATCACTTATCAATAAAAGTTTTCGTTCTTCAACATTTGTTTATTCGATATTCGCAAAGAATAGCATCCTAGTGGAGGTTCTATACGGGCCGAGACCGAATTCAAAGCAGATGCAGGAATTGCGGGACTTGATGACTCCCATTAAAGAGTGGATACAGTTTGACCAACTTTAGCTTTCACTTGCATACCTGACAACTTTGCTTTGCTTTCTACTTATACTTTCTATTTCAAAGTTTATGATATGTCTATGTGTCATAATGCGTATTTTGTGTTAAGTCTTTTATATTAATTAAGTTATATGCGTTGGAGTTAATTTTAAGAGTAGTTTCAAGGTTAACAATATCGTGTATAATCACTGGATATGTGATATAACGCTATTTTGGTGAGCTAACATTTTTGGAATGGTAACTTGCTAAATATGGCTATGTGAGAGCGACCCGTACTAAACATAGTATTGACGTTGTCCAGGTTAATATATTTGTCTTAATTCGTTTGCACTAGGTTTAGAAAAGTTATTTCATGTGTTGCTCTGCGGTGAATAATTAATTTCTGAGTGTCTAGAACCAAGTATGTTAAATTAATCTAGTAAACGTAATATCTTTGAATACCTTGCATGATTTCTTTGCTATACTTATTCGTAGGGAATATCTATATACTTTTATCTTTTCTAATCTTTCATGCATTTGTCTATCCATCCATCATTCCAATCCTACACAATTAAATAATCTATTTTATTTTTCTTTTATTCCGTTCCTCTATTTGATCTTTAGATCTAGTCCTTCCCTGTGGGATCGATATCTTTTAAAACTACATCGCAACTGTATACTTGCAGTTATCATCATTTTTCTATTTGATAAGGGGTATTGACAACTCCTATATTTTTCATGAACAAGTTTTTGGCACTGTTGATAAATAGCCGAACTCTTCACGTAAAAGTTATTAAACTTATCAGTGGAAAGTGGCGAACACTATGTTGCAGGGAAATCGAACTAGAGAGAGAAAAGCACTTACAATTGGAACTCTCAAGCAATTATCCACTTAAGAACCATAATTTTTTGTTTCTAAAATTCTCTGCAATGGCATCTTCTCAACAAAATTAAGGAGGTATTAGATATTTCCTCAAGGTAAAATCATAGGGAAACATGTTTGTGATCATCGATGGCATAAATGAAAAGGTTATCTTGCCTCAAGGAACATTATTCAATCAGGTCATGTGGGGAATCGTTGATAGGGATTTTGGCATGTGTTTGAAGTTGACTATGATAGAATCTCCAAGAACAATATGATGCATTGGGTGGTCAAGCAACGAAATCTCAACAATTTCTTACTTCTTGATGGACCTGTAATTAAAGAGGTTAGAAATAGCTTCTATCCAACTTCTACACAATCGATGGATTTCCTGACATCCTAGTAATTGAAATTAATCAAACATCCTACCTCATTTCAACAAGGCTGATAGCTAATATCTTGCGCATGCTTTTGAAAGGCACTATACTAAGAAGGAACATCGATGAAGAAGCGGTGGCTATCCCGGAAGATTGGGAACTTCCAACTGACTATGGCTCAGGTAAAATTAGCACCTCGGGCTTGATATGGATGAGCTAGAAGCATCCAATGAAGGAACCATTGATGAGCTGCCTTTAATAACTCAACTTCTTCAAACAACAACAACCCAGCAAGCCCTGTAGTAAAGGTGGCAACTCCAAGGAAAAGAGCTAGCCCTCCAAAAGTAAAGGCAGCAGTTGTGCATGCCCAAGCACACTTCTAAGAATAAATCGAAGCTATAAACTAGGTCTTAGAGTGAAGCTAAGGCCAAGGAAAAATTGGAGAAAGAAGAAGTTAATGCTACCAAATCCTCTCTACCACCTCCTCCTCCAGAATTCTTAGCCCAAGTCCAAAACATAACGGCGGCTAACTTGAGTAAGGGATAAGGGATCGGAAGAAGATGTTTGAGGAAGCTATGGATGAAGCTTCTCAGCAGGGAGCAAAGAAAGCCAAAGATGATAGAGAAATTAATAGCGCTGGTGGGGAAGTATTAAAGGCTAAATCGAAACTCAAGAGTATTCAAAAGAAGAGGGCGACCACTTCTTGACCAAAGAGAACTCCCCATATAGTGGAGAGTGATGATTAGATACTTGAAATCAACCAGGAAGAATCAACTCTTCCTGATGAACCCATTCTCACTCAACAAGATGAGTTACCAGAAACTTAGGTGGAATTATCAAAGGCTGGTCCATCCTTAGATCAAACAGCCATCTCACAGGTACCTAAATGTCCTTTCCAAATTTCATTTTTAAATCCTACTCCAATTTTTAGTGTAAATCCTAAAGTTACTTCTTCCCCTGTACATCCTTATGCTGTATATTTCCTTCTACATCCCAACATTATTTCTTCTCCTAGCCATTCCGAAGAAAAGACCAACCCTTCTTCACCAACTCCATAAGTTCAAACTGATTTCATTCCCTCTCCGTAAAATCTATCCCTTCTTCTACTTCTTCGCCAACAATTGTACAAACCATTGAAATTTCACCAATCACTTCTTCTGTACCCACCTTTTCTTCCCCACCATCCTCTACCCCCTCAATCCCTCTGATTAGGGAATGCCCTCATATTGAGAACTACACTCAGGAGGGAACAACAATTGTAGGTAGTGCTAAGGCAAATTTATAGCCTAGGAAGTAACACCTTCTAGCAATAAGCCAGTCCAAGAGGATTTGGTTGATTCGTCCATCTTAGCTCATATTTGAGAGCTTACAAGGGCAAAATTCCCTGCTCTCAAAATAGATACTAAGTTGGATGGGCAGTTAGCCAATTGCTACTAGCCAAGAATTGATGGAATTTTCCAGGAAGAAGAAAGCCCATATCAAGAATTTGATGTGCATTCCAACATCCCCTTTAAGTCAATCTACTATGAAGAATTCGAGAAGATTTAAGAGAGTTTGTTTACAATCAGAATTCACATGGCCAAGGAGAGTGCTAAGAGCTTAGTGGACAAGATGGTGCTGATCTTAACCTTTTTTACCGACTTTGCAGCTCAGCTCAACGTGGCTGTGTTATCTATTCTAACTTCAAATGTCATTGCAAACGCAAGTAAAGTGTAAAATAGCATTGACACTACTTCTCAATAGTTGAGTAGTTTCACTAAAGTAATGGCAGCACAGATAACGCAGTTCCATAAATTTGAGGAAGAGCAAGCCAAAATCAAGACAAACACAGATAAGCTCCTTAACGAGATTCTCAAAAAACTAAATGTGAATAAGGACTTATCTCACAGCATGTGCAATGGAATGGATAGCCTATGACAAGAAGGTTGATGATGTTGTAAAGAAGGTGGACAAACCGGTGCTCAACTTAGATGCACTGGGTGGCACACTTAACTCAATTTGTGCTACTATCAAGCAAAGTACAGAGGATGCGGTAAAGAACTCTCAAAAGGCATTGATCATTGCTATGGGCAAGCTATTCCTAGAGCCAACTAAGTCAGTAGACTTCAGCAATGATCTCATTATACATAAGAAGTTGAATGCCCTAATAGATAGAATCAATGAGCTTCAAATCAATGTTCAACGACTGGTGGAAATCGAAGAGCATGACACAAATGATATAGATTATACAGCCAAAACTATTAATCTCATGTGTCCTAGGATTGTTAAAATGGAAGCTAAGTTGAAGATCAAATTATTAGTAGTAGATTTCAGAGGTCTATTGCAATTCTTTCAAAAATTAGCATGCTAAGGCTTTGATCAAATTGCTCATCTCACAAGGTGCCATCATCTGTTGTTACAAGAACTCAACAAGCAAGAGGTTTTATCTATGCAAGGAAAGGAGCTGCTTGAGTACAAGATTTCAACAGCTATCATTGGAAAGCAGGAGGGATTTCAACATGTTATTGGCACCTTCAATTTTTGTCTCAACCAACTTGTAGTGAAGCAGATAACAAAAGGGGAGAAGGTAGTTGAAGATGTTAATAAAGCTGCTCAACACCAAAGATCAAATATCCATCCAAGGCCACAATGACCAATCCCAGAGGAGCAACAACATTCAAGAAACTCACCTAGAGGCGGAAGCTAATTTTCTTCTCAGAACAATAGAGGGCAAAGCGCCCCTAAGCTATATAGATAGTCTTAGACTAGAAATCATTTGTAATAATGCTTAATTGTAAAACTTAGTGCATGACACAACCTGTGTACTTACGGAGTTTATCTAATGAAAATATTACAAGTTCTTCTCCAACTAAAGAGCTTCATAACTTATTAATTTATTTGTGTTATTCTTGCATATATAATGTTGTTGCAGGAATCAACCAAGACCAACTGGGAAGGAAAACTAAGTAAGACAAAGTCCTAAGATAAAGAAAAGTTCTCTAAGTATGGGAGATTAGATGTTGACTGAAGGAAATCCACTTAGCATGTGGAAGTCTATGATGCTTAAAGAGTTCACTCAGCATGGGAGAGTCCTACATCATCTATCAAGTATTCCTATATCCATAAACTATTTATTTAATTAATTTATTCTACTACCTAATTTGTTATCTGTTCCAAAATGGGGAAATTGTTGAACCGAGGCTAATTGTACTTCACAACACTTGGAGTTTTGGAAATAACAAATTACTTAGGGTACATATTAATTGGGTACTAAGTAGACTCTTAATTAAGCAAGTTTAACTTAAGTTTATTTTAGAAAACAACTCAGTTTTGCTAAAACTTAATTAAGTTATGACTTAGAGAATGAAAAGCTGAGTGGTTGTGTACTTTATAATTTATACGACATAACTCAGGTTGAGCTGAGTAGCTTTTACTTAATGAAAAATTGAGTAAACCTGAGACACTTACTTATATTATGAAACCTATGCTTTTAACCGTTTATGTGAAGATAAAATATTCCTTTGATCCTTTTTAGGCAAAAAGTGTTGAAATCAAAATAGATATTCATGTGGTCATCACAACCAAAAGGTGTCAATACGGAATGTTAGAGATACCACACTAACATCCAAGTTAAAAAGGTATCTTCTGACATGCATTATTTTTCAGTGTCTTTCCAATTTTGTAACGTTGGTGGGCTCTAAGTGCAAGCGTAAAACTGACACTAGCAGTCGCACAACTAAGGCAGTGTACCTATCGTTGACAAGTTATAGTTCTGGTTTTGTCCAGGTTATCGATCCTCAGGAAAATGTAACAAACTACCAAGCTA
>CATIWQ010588864.1:0-36269 GCA_949673415.1 Euphorbia schlechtendalii
AGTAGACACAATAATCTTAGGCAATCCAAATGGAAGCGATCTAAAAGCAGATGATAACAAAGAAGTGCCCCCACTACCTCCAAGGCCAATGGCTCCAGCAATTGCATTTTCTTCTGGAGCTTTCTTCAAGAAATCCTCAAGTGCTTTGCTCATAATAGAGATCGCTTGGCCTCTATCATCAAGAAGCATATTATAATCCTGTGTTTGGCATGAAAGTAGACCTTTTCTTGATACAAATGAGAAATCCCCAAAAGCATCAATTTCAGTTGGACTCACTGAGACATCGACAACCACAACCTCTAGCTGCAATTACAATTAGAGATCAAAATCTGCAGAAAGGGCAAGTGAAAGATGGAATAGGAGGATGCATTAATCACCTTGGGAGTAGAGTTAGTAGAAAGAGAAGTGAGACTAGATCGGACAGACTCGGAGAGGAACCGGAGTTCGTCGAACTTTGTATCGGCGGTTCCAACACAAAAAACGCGGGGAATGGGCATTATTCAGTGTGAGTTTGGAATCAAGATTTGTGATTGACGAATTATGAGAGATGAGCTGGCGCGGATAGTTCAATGCAGGTAGAGATGGCTTAGCAATCAATATATAAGATAAAATCAAGAAGAAGCATGAATGAAAAATCGAGGAGCAGGATCTTAACCTAAGTCATTATCTTCATACAAAATAAAAAGAGGAGCATGGTAACACGATTTTATATGAGCTCGATCATAATGAGTTTTATCACGAACATCGATCACTGCATATCCTTCATCTGCTACGAGTTTCTTAGCTTCATCTGCATTCAAAAAATTGAAAAGAATTCAGTGAGAAGATGAAAGAAAGAGGAAACAGTGAGCAGAGGAGGATGAGAGAGAGAAAACGACCATAAAAGAGAAAAAAACTAAACTGAAAGTGGTTGTCGTTGCCGGAAATTGGAGCTCCGTCTCTGCCAAAGAGAGAAGGCGGCTGCAGCATAAATTAAAAGAGATAGGGTTTGGTATAGGCAGGCCCTAAATTAAAAGAGACAGGGTTTGAGTATTACGGATGGTTAATACATCAAGACCGTCCGTAATACGTTTTTAATTTATTTTTGGAAAGGTATTGCGGACGGTTAATACATAATGACCGTCCGCAATACTTTTTTTTTTAATTCATGGCATTGCAGACGGTTGTTTCACAAGAACCGTCCGCAATGCTCAATGTATTACGGACGGTTCGTTTGTAAAAATCGTCCGGAATACTTTTGTACGTATTACGGACGGTTGTTAAGTAACAACCGTCCGTAATAACTAGCTCCGCGTTTTTAATGAACATTATGGACGGTTTCTTGTAGAAGCCTCCCGAATAATGTGACCCTATAGGCGCTTTTTGCACTAGTGAGAGGAACTTTGTACAATATAAAGACTCAACGTTATGGCTGTCAAATCTTCCATAAAAGCTAAAATGCATTGAGAAATTCTAGAGATTCCAAGGAGAATTTTTGGAACTTTTTTTCTCTAAAACTATGCATAAGTGAATTTATAAAAAGAGAATGCAATTGGTCTTTTTGTTCAAAGAACCGACAAGATATAACATTTTATTTCACAATAAAGCAGAAATTTATAAATACCTAAAAAAAGCACATTAAACCGACATTTGATAACAGAAAACCTTTCCATAAAATAATTACTAAAAAACCTGATTAATAGAAAATTTGAAAAAAAAATTAGGAAATAAGTTACATAGCAAAGTCAGTTAAATAAGCTACTGTAGTATCCAAATAGAATATGTGTAAAACATAAACACAAAACAAAATATTTGGTTAAACCAACCAAGATTCAACACGAAACAATATTGTAAGCATCATTGTAAGTCCGTGTCAACTCCTAGTTTTGCATGGTTCCTTGAATGACTCTTCCCTTCCATAGCTTCTTTTTTTACTTTTCGTATTGTCTCTGATTATCTGTTCTAGATATTGGATTTTTGCAATTTCTCACTTCTTTTTCAGTTACGCTTTCTTCCTAATTTTACGTCCTCTCTTTTGGCCTTCGACAGAAGACAGAAGTTGAAGGGTAGTGGCGTGCAGTGGGAGCCAGGGGTTCATATTTTCCGGCCTAGAGGGAGCGGCCGCCGCCCTCCGCCACTGGATGCACGTACAGACTATTTTTAACCTTCAAAATTAAAAAAATAATAAGATTCCGTTAACTTTTTAAATATTTTAACCACCAAGTAAATGCTTAATGTTGGTCACATACACCTCCCTCTCAAAGAAATTAAAAGTCCTTATCAGAAAAAATTCTATGATCCAGCGTTGGAAAAAAAATTCTCTCAATGGATACATTTGTATATTTCAATCATTTTACCAATTTTATGATTGATATTGAATTTCAGTTGCTTTGTGAAATTCATAATGAAATCAAATTTCAATCATTAGATAGTTAAAATTGAGTGAAATTTACAAATATAGTAAAATCTAAATTTAGAGAATCATTTTTCCACTAACGAAGGTAACGTTTTCAAAGATAAAAATTTGTGACGTTATTGTTTCGTTTTCCATATCTCGATGTGATTCAGGGGCGGGCCAACTGACCCTCCGACATCAGAAAAAATGAAAAAAAATCCCTTTAATTTTCTACCACCATTGATGAATATTTGATTTGGGGTTTTAGTTTTGCCCTACCCAAGGAAGAAGACGACTGACTTTTCAGTTTTACTTTTAATAATATTAGAGCAAAACGACATCGTTTTGGCTTCATATCTAATTAAAACAAAACGATAACGTTTTGTGTAGAGATTAAAAACTAAACAAAATTGAAAAGTGCCGATTTTATGAAAATGAAAGTTCTTATTCTTTCCTAATTCAAAAACCAGAGAAATCAAAAGTCGTTCCCTTCCCTCTTCTCTTGTCTGAGTTCTGCTGCAGACTGCCGTAATTTGTTTTTCGCCCTAGCCGATCAACCGCCAGGCCGCCTCTTCCTTCTCCCCCTGTATCTGCCAAGCCGCCTCTTCCTTCTCTTCTGGTTTACTGTCTTCACTCTTTAATTAGGTTAGTTTTCTAAATTCTAATTCCAATCATAAGTTTTTTGGGGTTAATTTAACATATATTATTAGTGATTAGGAGATTATATAAGTGATTCTAATAATGAAAGCTCAGCGGCCAACCAAGAGGCTGTAATCCATTATTTTCTCAGCTTCCAAAAATTCCCATTCCCGATTAATTTGCCTGGGCGTAGTTAAAAAGCAAGTTTAAGTAAATCCTTGAGAATACAAACACAAAAGTTGATAGAGAGATGCCGGCATATATTTTAGCCTTCTATTCACTCACTTGATATGCTCATTTGATAAATTTTGTCAGTTATAATAAGTGTTTTAAAAAGCGCTAGGCGCTGGTCGGGTGGTCGAAGATTAATCGAGGCCTAGGCAAGGATTAATCGGTGCCTAGGCGGATTTAGGAGCTAATCGGTAGGAATTAGGCTCTAGATGTAGTAGGGCGACGACTTTTAAAATAGCGCCTAGGAAAAACTTTTAAATTAGTGGTTATAATTTATAGCACTGGATAAAATTATAAAGGCAATTTTGCTCCCCCCCCCCCCCCCCCCCCAATCCTAGAATCCTAGCACCGCCACTGATATGATTAACCTTATTAATGATGAACAGACTATAAAAAATTTTGGATTATGGAAACTCAATTTGGTGGCTACCCAAATTTGTTGGGAAGTATGTAAGATTTTATCCATAGTCCACACTCAACTTACAATTATTTTTACAAAACCCCTGCACTATATGAAAGCATGTCAATTTATCCCCCTTGACATAACTAAACTAGTCACACTTTACAAGAATGTACTACACGTCATGTAGTTGGTTTAAAAGTCAAATTAATAATTAGAGCTAGTTTGATATTGCTTTTTAGACTACTTTTTAAAAAAATTTCATTCTCAAGTTTTTCTAGGCTACTATCTTGAAAAGTTTTGAAAATAAATATCACACATGTTATAAATTAATAGTATTAAGAATCAAAATTTTTTGTGCAATGCCGAAATATGGTTGTTTATTAAAAGTTTGATTTTTCGCAACAACAATTCTGACAACAATTTTAAAGAAACTCTTAGAATTTGACACATGTTAAAAAGTCAAAAACCAATATTAATAGGTAAAATTGAAACTCAAACCTTAAAAAACTATAAATAACAATGAGTTCTAATTTATTCTCTGAGGAGTCTCCTCCTTTTCTCTTCAACATTTGATTTACCTGCTCAGTAAAATCTGATTTCTGATTTCATTGCATTTATTCGATGAAAAGATCAATTGGTTTTTAGATGAGATTTACTTTGACTATTTTGTCTAGAACAAATAGTTAATTCCGGCAGAGAGGACTATGAGCGGCGAGAAAGTTAGCATAGAGACAATGAGGAGGAATCATGTATATGAAGTTGCATGAGATAGTTTTCCACTTCACGGATTTAAAAGAGAAGAAGATGAAAATGAGACTACGGCCATGTTCTCCTCGACTTATTTAACAATTTGTTCAGTTGATCAGTTTAGATAAGTTCAATTCAGTTCAATTTCAATATTTAATTAAGTTTTAGTTCAATTTTTAGTTTCACTATTCAATATTATTAATTAAAATTAATAATCTTAAATAATAATTAGTAGCTCATCTTATTCGGCACCAAGGAATTTCTAATATTAGGATTCCTCATTATTTGATGATAAATAAAGCATTGTACTTTCTCATTGTGTAATATTTTACAAAAAATAATAATTATTATTTTTGTAATGAATTGTTTACTTTTAATGAATAAATAAATAAAATTAATAATTTTTTTGTATATTGTTAATAAATTAAATAATAATAAAATATTATTTTTTAGTTAATAATAATAAGTAAGTATATAATATTAATGACTATTACTAAATTTTATTGTAATACAATATTATTTTAAAATATTATGGATTATTGTTATCTATATTAATTTTTTTAAAAAAGTAATATGATATTATTTGAAATAATTATGGATTATTGTTATTATTATATTAATATTTTAAGGTAGCATTATTGTTATTGATATGATTAATTATTTTTCAAATAGGTTTTATTTTCAGTTAAGTTTAGAATAATTCAGTACTGAGTTCTTAATAAGTTGAAAAGAACAAGGCCTAAGGGCAATTACAATGGTTCTCATTCTCCAAAATGATGAATGAATATAGAGAATTGTTAAATCTAACAATTTCCCATATAGTATATCACCAAAACGAGATTCCTCAAATATGAGAAACCCTATTTTGGAGAATGAATATTATATTAATATACTTTTTATTTTTAATTTATTTTAATTCCTTTGTCATTAATTTGTTTATGTGGAATATAAATGATGTATTGAAATTAATATAATAATGATAAAATATTATTATTTTATTAGAATTTAATATGAGAATTGAAAAATAGGGGAAGATAGTTGGAGCTAAAATGTTGTAAATCCTACAAAATAGAGTTTGGGAAATGAAAATTTTGGAAAATGATTGGACTTACTCTGAGAAATGGAAAAAGGGAAAAGCGAAGAAAAGGAAAAGGAAAAGGAAAATACGTAAAATATGAATAAATAGTTTGTAAGAGGCCTAATGCATACCCAACCCTCTAAGTTGGCATCAATGACATCAACACTTTGTCCCCCAATGTTAGCAAAAGTGAGTAACTTAAACCCCACAAACGGATTCATCCATTTTCACGACGGAGAGAGTATACATTCTCGCTGACATAGCAAGCATATGTGCAAAGAAGAAAAGTCAAACCAATAGGATTAGTCACGTGTTATTAACCTTAAAAATTAAAAAAAAATTCTTTAAAAATCCTTGAATTGATTTTATCATCTTCCCCCAAACCAATAAACATTTCTTCTACTCCAAACACAAAAACCCCAACCAAAAACTCAATAAACACAAATCTATTTTCGGATTTTTTCTTATTTAATTCAAACTTCAAATTGAATAACGCTAACACTTTGAATTGAATAACTCTAAAACTCAAAATTGAAACACTTTTTATATTGAACTAATGTTGTGGGATCCAAACTGCAAGATACCTACAAGATAATTAAAGTTAGTGGACTAGGCTGGGTCTGTCCAGCGTAGCCACTCCGATGCTAAAGTTAGCTTCTGGGGAATTGATATGTATAATGCGAGTAAAATGTGGTAGATTATTTTTCGTACCTTGCTCCTTAGTGATTCTGCTCTATATATGAAATAATATGACCATTGTCATCAATGTGGGGGTTACATTTGAGGTCTTAATGAGCCTGCTTGTAACGGCTCCAATGGGTATTTTCTCCTTTTGAATGTTTGTCACATGGCTCTCCCTGTGGATACCATGTGCCATTTGCCTTTTTGGGCTGTTTATGGGCTTGTGAGCTCATCTAATATATTCTGTTATCATGAACAAATTTAAATTAGTCCACAACACGAGCATATGAAGAACAAGAAGTAAATTTTGAATCAGAATTTAAGGAAAATGAAACAATAACTCATAATCTTGTTTTGGTTTTTTTTCTTTTTTGTAGTCATCATTCTTGTTGGTGGAGGGTTGGGATTCTGTAAATAAACAATTGTTAGTGTTGGACCCAGTAGGCTGATAAATAGGCCAGGGGGGTTAAGTGAAAGTTGTTTCTGAAGCTTCTTCTGAGTGAATAATTTTTAGAAATTTTCACTCAGAGTCCCTATTTGACTCAGATAATTATAAGGAGGTTTTATCCTTAGTGATTGATGAGATGAATGCAATGATAGTAAATATAAAGGAGTTAAGAATATGCAAACATAGATTTTTATCCTGGTTCAGCCTTTGCATAATCCAATTCCTGGAGTCCATGTCCAAGATTTAATCCACTATAGATTCTTTTTTTGGTGAAGAAACAAACCAATACAAAGCTGGTTGAAGTACCATCCAACAACCTTAACAGATGTGAGCTATGCCAATACATAAGTACCTTCCTTCATGTATCTAAGGCTCTGAGCTTTCTACTTACAGAGTAGCTTCCTCTTACACTAACTTATCTACCAAGCTAGTGATTACAATTTGTATTTAGGAAAAAATGAATGAGTTTCTAAACTTTGTTTCAGTGAAAACTCAGTTCCAAACAAATATGGAACAATGTGTTTGCTTTTATATTTGATAGCTTGATTGTTCTTTTCAAATTTTTAATTACTTCAGCAACTTTCTTCAACAGAGGATAACATCGTTTTATAGAGGGAGAGAATATTTTCGTTGAGTTTGGAGTCTTGCACAAATTCTACCCGTTGTCTCTGTTTGATGTTTCCTTTAGAAACCCATTTAGGAATAGCAAGCCTCAACTGATTCCACGTGATTTCTTCCAAACAGATTCTTGGTCCTCACAAGTGTACGATTGTCAACTAGGAAATTAATAAGAATGTTTTTATTCCTTGGTTAGCAACAAATTTGATCATTTAATACAGAGAGAAGCTTTTGACGCGCGTGGCATTTAATGCTGTGTCAGCACTCGTGACTTTTAGTGTTGAAAGACTAAATAGTCCCTTGTCCATCTTCTGAAGCATTTGTCATCTATTGATGGAAGCTCTTCTTTTGAATGGCGTGGGTTAATTCTGAGTTCTAGTGCTGGGTTCCTTTTGAGGTGTCTAGATATTCTGAACTTATAGCCATCAAAACTTAAATTCTTAACTCAGAATCCAACAGTTAGGTCTTAGGTATCCTGTTCTTAGTTATATATCTATCTATGCCTAGTATAAAATTGTATTTCTATCTAAAAGCCATGTATGCTTGTTAAAGCTCAATTATGTATTAAGAATGGTTTTAACAACTTAAATTGGCCCCAATAGAAATAATGTGCATTTTGCTAAGTGGGAGAGCTGTATAAGTTGTGTTTCAGCTCTAGGGTTCCATTTTCTCCTTTTCTCTCTTCTTTGCTGCTGCGATTACTTAGCTTTGGTGATTTCTTCAACCACCGTCTGATCTAGCACTTTTTATCATTTGTTATATGCGATTGTGATAGAAATATGATGGAAGTTGGCAAGTTGGGTTGTTGAGGTGACTATTTATTCCTTCGATCTTCTATCAAGATTATATAATTTTCTCTCTACTTAAGGTTTATGTGTGGCTTTGTAAATCTGTATTGTTTCATGTTTAGAGTAGTTTTCTATATGATTTCAATATTAATTGTCTTAGATTTATGGTTTATATATTCAAAAAACTCTAATGTTTGAATTCTTCTTAGCCTTCAAGCAATCAATAAAGCAACTTCCTTTGATCCTTGGACGGCACCTTGTTGATTAACATGGATCGTAAGCCTAACAAGATAGAACTAAGTAAAAAAAACTCTTGTATCTTGTATGAATGATATATTGCTTTCGTTTATTTTTTCCGCTACAACAACCCCAACAAAAGATATATTTGACCTAATCACAATACCCAATATATGAAATCAATGCATACGAAATTAATCGAATTAGCCTCACATCTCTTTTTCTCCAACAGAAAATCTAAAATTGTATATGTACCATTAACAACACCTCCATCAGAATCAACATCGGAAGGCAACATAGACTAGTGAGCTTCATGTCTATCATCGTGGTGGTTCAGTGAGAATCGTAGAGGCATTTTGGGTAGCATTTGAAATCATTAAGCAAGTAATGTTGGAATGATTGAGAGCCAAAGGAAGAAAGGGGAACTGTGGATAAAATAAATAAGAAGAAGAAGAAGATGAAGAAAAAGGAAGAAGGGGAACTGTGGATAAAATGAAGAAGAAGATGAAGAAAAAGAAGAAGAAACAAAAGGTTTCACATTAGGACTGTAGTGAGTTCACATCGAGACTTAAAAGATTTTGTGAGAAGATCTGCTAGCCTTTTGAACCAAAACCCCTTGAAAACAATCGAAAATAACCCAAAAACCAAAAGTCCAAAAAATTAGCATCTCCCCTTCAAGAGAGGTAGGTAACGGCCCAACTGGTTGGACTGTTCCTAGGTTTAGATAGGTACCAACCTATAATTTGCTAGACTAAGCCGGTTTTGGTTACTAAAACAACCCAAAAATGCATTATTTTACCATTTTTACCTGTGATTAACTTTTCACCCCACTTTTATACCGTATATAAACTCTAAAAATTAGGGTTTGAGGTGATCGACAACATCTTTTAAGAATTGGAGAGTGTTTGGAGAGATAAAGTGAGGTTTCTTAGGTTTTTTGAGAAAACGCTTGGAAAATTTCTACATTTGTTCACTTTTATTAGCTTTTTTCTTGAATTTCTCTACTGCTTTGAGTTCTAAAAAAGGATAGAGATTTAAATCTAGCCTTTGGGGGGTTCCTATTCCTTCACAAAATCAACTTTCATTCTTTCTTTTCCTTTTAAATCAACCAAAAATCTACAAAGAGGCTTAGAATATTTTCTACAAGGTGTTTATGGCTCCTAAACTAGTGGTTAAACGTCGCATGGGTAAGATTCAGAGCTTTTGGAGACTCTTGGCTTGATTTTGGTATTTATTTCAAGTTTTTTTGACATTTTTGGGTTTGATCCGAAGCTCAGACCGGTACCCTTCCTCATGGGACCGTTACTGGCTTGATCAAGTGGATGATACCGACATAAGGTTTATCGGTTAGGCCGGTACTATTGGGTAATTAAAGCAGTTATTGAACATGCAAACTTGCACGGTGAAATTTCAAAATTTAAGATTAACCCTAAAGGATCTCCTAAACATGGCATGATTGACATAATCTAAATTGAAATGTTCAATAGATGCTTATAAGTTTATAAAACTCAATAAAAGAAATCGAGCATTTAAGATTAGAGCATTACCAGTTGATGCATGCCTTTTCCTTTAGTGTGACAATCCCTTAGAGTAATCAAACAACGCTCTATTAGCAAGAGCCTCCAAACCAGGACGACCTCTATGACTAGTCCACACGAACCCCACCGACCAAAACCTCACGTTGAGGAAGAACTTGTTAGTTAACAAGCAGTTGCTAGACCGCTCGTAGACCAACCCAAAGATATAACTAAGAAAGCTCTTTCTAAAATAGGAATAAGCCTTCAAAAGAATTCTTATGTAAGTGGAGAAACTCGTGAAGGATCTCGTAAAAACTCGCGAAGAAAATAAATCAAAACTCATAAGGAAAGGTTGAGCTAAAGTAAGAATTAAGAGGAGGAGCTCCTATTTATAGGAGAAGGGGAGCATCAAATGCTGCCCATTTAGCAATGTGGGATGGGATTTCCCATCCCATAACACGCGGGCTACCCGCAGAGCTCTAAGCTTCGCGGGTCTGACCCGCATGCACACATTCCGTTTATGAAAGCTATGTGTGCCGCGCAAGGCAAGCCCGTGACCTTGCCTTACCCCTCAAGCGGGGGCTTGCGGGTTATGCCGGTGGGCCTACGTTGCATGGCCAACACAAGCGTTGCTTAGCGCTTGCGGGCTTGCATCCCACCGACATGTGCTAGTGCATGTTGACGGCCCACGAGCACCCTTTCAGTGCTCGAGAGGTTGCCATATAGGCCGCACTAGCGAACAAACCGTGTTCGTGAAGCCCACTCGCAAAACTGAAAATTTTCCTTTTACTCCACATAATTTTTCCCCAATTCCTCATTTAATTATTATTTGGTCCAACCTAATGATTCATATAACGAGTTTGACTTTCCCTTATATTCTCGGTATAGACCCCTTCTATAAGTTATCTACTTAGTTCGGTAAAGACCTAATGTGTGTGATTTCATAGGATCCCGAAGTATAGAGCCACTACAGGTTAACCTAAAATTGGCTTCCCATTTGGGAACTTTTAGGCTTAGTATTCTAGACCGATATAGAACTCGATAACTCTATATATATATAAACACACATATGTTATATATTTGTTGTATGTCTACTATATGTAGTTATTATATAAATGTTATATATCTACTATATATTCTTGTATTGTCTCATTCACCCAAACTATTTCAATACATCTGTCATATTAAAGAATACATTTATTATATATTTGGAGTGTAAAATAGAGGATTTAAAATAATTTTTACATAATAATGTAAAATTGAAACCGGATAAGATTTTTTATAATTTAATAAACTATAGATGAATATTATATATTGTAATGTTACTTCCCTTGTTTATTGGTTTGAGCTGTTGCGGGTCTAAAAAAACCCGGCCCATTAGTGATATGAAGGCGGTTGATGGACAACGGTTAAGGCCCATTCTTATCTGTCACACCCTATTTTACATCTTCGCCTTTCATTTGTAGACGCAGAATTAAAACCCTCTCTCGCATTCTCAAAACCCTTATTTCTCTGTTCTATCTCTGCTCTTCTCGATAATGGCGACTAACTTCGCTGCTCGCTCCCTCTTCTATAGACCTTCCACTCATTTCATCTTTTGTTCGCTTTTCTCCCGCTCCTTCTCTTCTTCCTCCGCCGTTGTTTCTCGGCCGGCGTCTTTATTCCGGGCCCTTCGTCCGTTGTCCGCCGCTGCTTTACGCTTTTCTTCATCGAGTTTTGTGTCTCGCTCTTTGTCCACCCGGGCCACCACTTCCTCTCTGAATGATCCGAGCCCTAATTGGTCTAATCGACCTCCCAAGGAGACTATCTTGCTAGATGGATGTGATTTTGAACATTGGCTTGTGGTTATGGAGAAACCTGAAGGCGATCCTACCCGTGATGAGATCATTAATTCCTATATCAAAACCCTAGCTGCGGTTGTTGGAAGGTTATTCTCTTTATTCCTGCTTTTACTTTTGTTTTTGTAATTAGTCTTATTAGTTGGTGATTTTGTGAAATTTAAACTGATTCGAGAAAATTGTGATTTCCTGAATGTCTGTGGGTTCATACCAACTATTTGGAGATGCCTACATCTGTACACTTGATAGATATCCTTGTTCAAGTTTAATATGTTTCATTATAATTTGTTGTTTAGTATAGTGTTTGTGTAATTTTTGGTTAGAGTGAGATTAATTAAAGGAAAGGGAAAGGATTGGTTTGTGCTTTACCTTCCCAATCCTCCAATTACGGTGGATTTTCAACCATGATTGAACCTGTAGCCATTTATTAACTCTTCAACCAAACAAGTGTTTTTAGTTGCGGCTTCCTTTATTAACCCGTGAAAACCCTTCAATCAAACCAGCGCTTAATTGTGTAAGTTGTTTTATTGCTCAACTATTGGCATGTTTAACTACGACCTTTGTAATCCAATGACAGTGAGGAGGAGGCCAGGTTTAAAATATACTCGGTTTCAACTAGGCATTACTTTGCATTTGGAGCTCTCGTCTCTGAAGAGCTTTCTTACAAGCTTAAAGGTAAATCTTATCTTCAAGTGCTAAAATATTGTCCCTGCTCTGTTTTTCCATTGATAGAAGTTTTATTTCTCTGTTATGTTTTCTCTTTCCCTCAGAACTGCCTCGGGTTCGATGGGTGCTTCCTGATTCGTACCTGGATGTCAGGAACAAAGATTATGGAGGTACAATCTTTTCTTTACCTATTGGTATCATCATGTTTCCGAATTTGCTGCAGCTTTATAAGCAGAAATATTCAATAATGATGTGACAGGTCTTCATGAAAACTCTGTTGCTCACTTTTATTGCAGGGGAACCATTTATTGACGGGCAAGCTGTTCCATATGATCCCAAGTACCATGAAGAGTGGGTGAGGAACAATGCTAGGGCAAACGAGAGAAACAGAAGAAATGACAGGCCTAGAAATTTTGACAGGTCAAGAAACTATGACAGGAGGAGGGAGAATTCCCAGAACCAGAACTTTCAGAACCAAAGGGGTCCTCCTCAAATGAATAACCAGGGAATGCCACAGAACAACCAAAACAATATGCCACAGAACTATCCAGGTGGACCCCCACAGCAACCCAACTATAACAGGGTTCAAATTCCACAGCCTCCACAGAACAACATGAGGGGATCTCCACCGCCGCCACAACAACAACAAAACTACGGACCTCCTCAGCCACCACAGCAAACCAACTACAACAACCCTCCAGCTCAATATGGCAATTACCCGAACAACATGGGAGGCCCTGTGAATAACAACATGGGAGGTGTTCCACAAAACAGCATGCCCCCGAATCAAGGATGGTCAAATGGTGGGCATGACAACTTCCAGAACGTGCCACACCAGGGTGGTCCACAAAACTACCAAAATGACTATGTTATGAACAGTGGTGAGGGAGGCATGCCAGGTAGGAATAACTATTAGTCTGAGAAATTATTTTATTTCGGGGAATATTATGTTGATATGCAGGGAGTTTATAAAGGTTAACTAGGGCGTCATCGTGGTTTATGCATGGTGTCTTTGAACCGTGGATTATGTTTCTCGAACAAATTAGTGGTTGTTTGTCTGAGGATCATACTTGATTATGCTGGTTTTATTCGTGTTTTGTTTTTAATTGTGGACATGCTGGTGCAACACTTCTGCTTTTGGAGTTTATGTGAATAAGCATATTTTGTTTAGGTTTTGAACTAAATATACTCGTTACTTTTGGTTTTGAACTAGTTAATTTGTTATGTTTGGTTGTTTTGAATTATATAGCTGAAAGTTGAAACTTAACTGCTATAGTTGTCCGACTAGTGGATCTGGTTTTGCTACCAAAAAGTGTCGTTGATTAATGATTTCGCTATTGGAGCGAGTTTCGTTGACACCACAATGCATATTCGCTGTCTCATGAACTTTGTCCTTCAAATAAATCAGTTTTATGTACTGTTGTTTGTGTCATGTGATGGAGGCAAGCTAGCTCTTCATATGAATTTTGGATTTCTAAACAAGTGAATTGTTGCATCATCAGCTCCTCCTTGAACATTTCCTCTGTTAAATCTGGTGATCTGTTCCTGTGCAAAATTTCAACATTCTGATTTCGAAGTAACTTTCGGCTTGAGTTAAACAAGTGCTAGGATGTATTCTATTGAACTACGGTGGAATTTTGAGTATTCTCACGATTTGACTAGTGGTGCGATTCTATTCACTCTTAGTATCAATTGTGCCTTCCCCCAAATGTTTCTCCTCTCCTAGCTATTTTCGTATGGCTTTATACCTAGAATTGTCATTTGCTCTCACCCCTTGCTTAAAAAAAAAATAGATTCATCTCCCTCGAGTGATGGCTGGAAAATATGAGCCTTAATTTCTTTCTTCTCATTGCAACATCAGATCTTTTCAAGTGTTTGTCCTGCTGCATGATTGTGGCATCGATTTCGTTCAACTTGCTTTGCGATCCTATATCACCCTGCTGATGTTTGTCACCGGTAGGTTGATAAAAAATGATAAGAAAACGTCTGCAATCCATAGATTTCAAACAAGTGAGATACAGTAACAAGAAGTGAACAATATTGTTGGAACTAATTAATATGCTGTTAGTGATGAACAATCAGTAGAGAAAGACAACCCCTTTTGTCACCAGCTATCAACTGACTCCCCAAACCGAAAATAAAAGAATAATTGCAACGAAATCACTGAACTTTTAAATGATATGTTTGGTCAAATGCATTAACTCTCCTAAAGTTGGTTCACAAAATAGAATGTTACCCTCAACTTTTAAAAGGACTAGTTACCCCTTAACTTGGTAAAATGATTAGTTACCTTCCTTAACTTAGCAAAAATGCACCAATTTGCCCCATCAATGTCACGTGTTAACTTTTGGTTGGAGAGGGCAAAAGAATGATATATTTGAAAAATCAAAACAACCGAATTCTGACATGTGGAGTTGATGGGGTTAACTGATGCATTTTTTCCATGTTAAAGGGGTAGCTGATCCTTTTTACTAAGTTAAGGGGGTAGCTAGTCATTTTGAAAATTGAAGGTGGTATCTGATTTTTTAAACCAACTTTAAAAGGGTATTGATGTATTACACTATAATTTTAATTAGAATTCATTTACACTAACACGGGTTTCAATACACCTTTTTTCTACGCTTACATTTCAATAAAAATCCTAATGAAGATTAAATATAGTAAAAAAATGTGTCAACGATTGATCCAAGTTTATTAATGTGACTACTAAGAAAACTAATTTGTTTTGAAAAACACTACTAAGAAAACTAATACAAAGACTAAAGAGTAGTAAAAAATTTACAGGTTATTTGATCCAAGTTTATTGATGGATTTACATATATACTTTTTTTTTTATGGAATAACCAATAATTCTCATTCTTTTATTTTTTTTCGCATATTTACAAGTAGGGCGGTATATGAACCAAATCGTTCATAAACGACTCGGTGTTCGGTTCGATAAAAGTTCGGCTTAACTCGATTTGATTGATAAATGATCAGTTCGTGAGCAAGAACTTTTTAGCCCGATTTATAAACAAGCCGAACATGAACAAGACGAAGCTCGGTTCGAACACTCGTGAACAAACTCGATAAGAGGTAAAAATATTCATGAACTGGCATAATAAAAGATTGTGAATTGATTTAAGTATTTTCAAGAAATTAAAAATGTTTTTAAGAAACGATTTAAGTAGCTTGATTTAAAAATGATTTAGGTATTTTCAAGAAATTAAAAACATTTTGATGTCAAAATATAATTTTAAATTTGAAAGTCGATTTGAACTTGTAAAAAAAACTAATTAATATACCCTGATAATTAATGCACGATTAAAACTCGACTGTACTCATTTGAACAAAGCTCGTCCAAAGCTCGACTAAATTCGATTGAACAAAGCTCGGCCAAGCTCGGCTCGAGCTTGTTTTGACTAGCTTGAATTCGTTAAAATTTTAACAAACAAAAATCGAACTTCACAAAATTTGACTCATACTTCGATCGTTGTTTTACGGAATAACAACTAATATTTCATTCTTTATTTTTTAAGATAATAACATTCGTTATTTTATTCAAAGTTAATATTTCTCACTATTTCTCACCATTCCCTACAAGTATTAATTTTTTTATTAATTTGCTGTATTTAGCACAATATTAATTTATTTAATTTAGTATTTATTTTGCTGAAAATTATAGCAAAATATATTGATAATAGATTGACAATACTATTGTTGAATTTATAAAATTAAACTAAAATATATTGATTTGATGGAAAAAAAAGTTAATCACTCCATCCTTCCGGTTCCTAATACTAGTTATCTTAAATTTTTAACTTTTTTTCTTTTTATATGTCATTTTATAATAATAGGTCATGTTCTCTTCAACTTCTGAAAGCTGAATTGAACTGAATTGAACTAAACTTAATTGAATTAAACTGAACTGAACTTATTTCAGTGTAATTTTATAACTACACATAGCTGAACTTAACTAAACTGAACTTAATTGAATTGTAGTTGAAGAGAACAAAGTGTTACCGCAACTATCAACTATTTTTTCTTAATTTACCCTTGTATTAATGAGGTTAGAAATTAAGTATTCCATCCATTTCAAAATAACTGTCGCTTTTAGGTTGTTTGTCAATGCCAAGATAATATTAATTAAAGCAATAAAAATACTTATTTATCCCTATGACTGTTATTAATTTGAAACTTGTTTGGATACTTTATTCTTTTTATCATTTCTAATGTGCATTGTATAAGGGTAAAATGAATAAAATTTTTAAAAGGGTGCATTGGAATTCTAAAACGATAATTATTTTGAAATTTTTCTAAAATCTGAAAGAGATAATTATTTTGAAATGGAGGGAGTATAAATTAATTTATAAATAGTTAATTGGGAAGAAAAAAAATTTTATTATAAAATATAAAGATAAATTCATAATTTTAATAATGTATTTAATAACTTTTTGATTTTGTTAAAAATTCAAAAATTAATAGTATTAGAAAAAGGAGTATTACATTAACAGTGAAATACTTGTCTGATCAGGAGTTGATAGCTAGAAAGACATCTTGTAAAACCCTATTTCTTAATATACTCATTATTATTAAACCACCTCTCTTTGCACATAAACCTGCCAAGCTCACCGTCGACGATCATCCCTGCCCCCGCTCGCCCGGTATTCGGTACTCTTCTCTTTCTGTCCATCTGATTTAATTCATTTATCATGTTGAGTTTCAGATTCTACTTAAATTGATTTGTTCCGCTTTTTATTCATTTAGTTTCTTCGATCATGCGTCTTCTTCTGTCAGTACTCTGTTTTAATATATTTATTTGTTTCTCCGTCGCATTGTGCGAATTTGTTTTTTTTTGATAAAAATTGTTTAATTGATGTATTTGAAGTTTGTTTGAAATTGCTTTTGTGATGTTGATTTTCCGCTTTAAAAAGGGTGTTTTCCAGTTAGAAAGTTTTTTCTTTGTTGGAATTTCTGGAGAATCATCCATAGTTCGTAACTTTTGTGCTCAAGCTCTCTTGCAATTCGTGCACTTATAACTGTGAATTCTATATTTCATGTCCAAGTTGTTTTAATCTGTGATTAGTTTGTTTCAGTGCTTGCAGGGAAGGAGTATTTTCCTGTATAGATCATATACGTATTGTGATATAAGAGCTTGATTGATAGTTATTTACAATGGATTTCAAGTATAAAGGTAGATTATGGGTTGGCAACATTTGCCAGAGGTTCGAAACAATGTGTCAGGAAGTGGATAACATTGTGAACCAGGTAATTTTTTTTTGTTTTTCTCTTCAATGACTCAGATTATATGCAATATCAATGCATCAATCTTATTGATATCCTGTTCTTTTACACTTGTTTTGCTTTCCTCTGATAATGTTGTTCTTGCTTGCCAGGATGCTGTTAAATTTGTTGAAAATCAGGTGCAAACAGTGAACAAGGGCATGATAAAAATTTGTTCGGATGTTGTTCAAATAGTTGATCCAGTTATATGCGAAGCTCAAGCGGTGGCACTCAGTGGAAATGCTGCTGTTGGCACCTATATAAAATCAATCATCGGTACTGAAGGGAAAGTAAATAATGGACAAACATTTTCCTCAAAGCCGTTATATTTGGATACCAGTGATCTTTCTAAGAAGAGTGGATTTGATGCTTATAATCTTGTACACCACACAACTGCCCCAACTTCCGCTGATTCTCATAAAGTGCTAGAAGTTGGCCTAGCTAGAAATATTGATGATGTTTCAACTAATGAGGAAGATAATGCAATGGAGAAATTTAGTTCTCTTCATGAATTAGATTTGATTGATTCTCCTGAGAATGATTCAAATGATGAATTACCATCCAATGAATTGACTGATAATGAAAATTTATGTGTTTCTGTGAACGAGGTTGAAATTGTTCATTGTAACACAAATATCTCAGATTCCGTATCCAATACCTCAACACTTCCCGGGAATTCATTGAATGAAAACCTTGAAAACATTAAATCTTGTGCTGATGCTGATAATGTTGCTGCCCATGTTTCAGGGCATTCTAGCTTACTTGTTTCTTCTATATCCGCTCCAATTGTATCTAGTAACAAGGAAGAAGAAGAGACGGGACCCACATCTGTATCGTCAATGGATTCGACTGATAAGTTGGCGTCACCCTTGTCTCTTGCAACTCCTTCTACTGAATTTTGTAGTGTGGAGAAAGCTGAGGATATTGATATGCCACTGGAATTAACAGGTTGGTTATACAGCTTCTAATTTTGTATATTCCTTTCTATTTTTATTGTTTTTTTTTCTTATCTCTTTTCTTTGTATGTCTCTTAATTAGTCATACTGATTATGTACGTTGGGCATCACATTTATGTTTAAAAATGGAATTTCTTTGTACATGCAATACAGCAGATGGTAAAGTTTTAGAAACTGGACACAATATAGTGCACTTGTACACTTGTTAGGATTGAAAAGTGTTGTAAAGTAGAATCAAGGTAGAACTGGTATCCTTATATATTAAAGTTATTTAGATAGGAGTAAAGTTTGGTTTACCTAAATATAACCTTAAATTTGGTGTTAAAAAGAAATTTTATCTGCCATATGGTAATGTTTCATTCACCTCAGAGCTCATGTAGCTCATTTAAGACTCAAATGTAATTAGAATTTGTTCATCTTTTTGTGAATGATTATATTATAATATTTGTAGTGGAAAGTAAGTCTGATTTCAGGTCTTGTGACTTCAACATGCTTCTGCTTGTGTTTTGTGTCTCTATGTCTTTTATTTTTGTATGTATATTGAACGTTCAATGAAAACGAAAAATTAAAAACACATTTATGATTTATAAATTTTGTGTTTGAAATTTCGTCGCATTAATCTTTCAATGTTCCACAGAATGCTCCAGTTCCTCTACATATGTTGTTGATGGCTTAGCAGACACTGAAATGGAAACTATTGATTTGTTTGACGAATTGAAACCTGAAGAAAACTGTATCATTGTTGACAATACTATGCTTTATGAAGTTGCCCGAAGAATCCATAGACAGAGATCGTACAAGGTCTCTCTCTCTCTCTCTCTCTTCCCATGTGTGTTTATGGCTTTATGCTTGACTATGTTTTCTGTGTTCTGCTCGTGTTTTTTTATTTTCCACTTGTCGGCACATGGTGTGAGCCAATATTTCATAGTAAACCAGTATTTTCTGTAAGCAAATATTTAATGTAAAGATTCACTTGGATAGATTGACAAGTGTTATTTTTTGATTGCATGTGAGCTGAGCCGTCCATGAATATTTTTGACACTTAGGCTTGATAAGGGATACTTCAAAGATGAACTATTTACATTAAAAGGCAATTTCCTAGCCTAATCGTGGCTTGTTTTATGAATTATCAAGTTTTGATGCACTAGATAAATCTTGTTTTAGGCTCATGAACTCTTGGTTCTAAGCTCACTGGTTGATTTCCCATATTCTTTACTTGCGTAAGAACCAATAAAAATGTCAACTTTTACTTTTGCAATTTAGTGGAAATTAAGGCAATCCAAATTTTAGCAATGCATCTTAGACAATTTATGTTGAATTACAAAAATTCAGAAATCTACTAGTATTTAGCTATTTTCCAACATACAAGTGACTTAGCCTTCGAAACAGCTGGAACGTTTCGGTTGATGATAGATCTAATCGGCTCATATACTAGGTTTTCTTGATCGAGACAACCTAAACTTGATCAACGCAGGGACAAACTCGTCAATCTTCCTTTAGGGCTCATTATAGTGTTTTCTTACCGGAACCATGAATCATTAATAAAATTTAGGGCCTGTTTGGGATTTTGCTGTCAGAGCTGCTAACACGAAATGTTTCACTTACAAACATAAAATAGAACAACATATTTTGGCATTGGACAAAATTTTGGCTCCTAATACTAATTAATCAGGAACTGTTTGCTATTAGTTTTCAGAGCTTTAGCAAATCTCAAACTGGCCCTCAATGTCATTTCAACAATTATTTTATTTTTATCTGTGTTGTCCACATGATTTATCTACCTTTTTGGTTTTAGAAAAAAATCCAGGACTTGTTCAATACAAGAAAGAGGGTAAGCAAGGAGTATGAGCAGCTGGCAATTTGGTGTGGCGACATTGATTTTCAGTCCAGCCAAGGTACAGCTCAGAGGTCTTTGCTATCTAGTAATAACTCTGTAATATTGGACCCTTCCAAAGAACAACTTTCACATGATTCTGAATGGGAGCTCTTGTAATAGCCCCAGAAAGCCTATTTTACAGCCGCCGCATCATCATTTGGAAGCCTCCACCTCTTCAGATAAACAAGGTTAAGATTATTCACCGCATTGTCAACAATTCTCGTCTATAGGCACATAAAGTTATACAAAAATAAGTTGGTCATTTGTCGAAACTACAATTTTTAAGTTGCTAAAACATTTAGAGTACATGTAGGCAATGAAATTGCTAATTTTTGTCTTTGATGTCATGAAATTTTTTAATGATCTCGCATTAGATAAGCGTACAGTATATGGTTCCAAGTATCGGGAACCCCTGGTAAGCACCAATGAATACAATCAGAAAATTTTTTAGGGTCGGATCTTTGTTCTTTCGTTAAGAGCTTGCCCTTGCGTTCTCCATAAATAGTTGTATGGGCGTCTTTTCTATATTCTGACAACTGAGTGATGTTTAGTAATGTCACATTGATTTCTAAGTGTTGTAAAACATCTGCAACAATCTTCATGATGTGGAGATTTGAACCTGTTCCCCAGTATGGCCCTTCAATTGGGTACGATTCATTGTAGCAATTCTCGTCACTTCCAGGTCTCCATTCCCAACTCCTGGTACCCGAAATTTGTTTAAAGTTATTGATTCCCTAATCAATTAGGCTAAATGGATCAGCTCTCTCAACTTGTCCCATTTCGCCTATTGTTATCCTGAACTTCGGAAAGGTCCCCATAGCTTCCTAAACTTCGCAAAAGTGTACCGGTTTGGCCGATGAATGCCACGTGCCAGCTTATGGTTAGTTTGGCTTTTCAAAGATATAATTTTTCGGATCTCTCTTAAATTAGAAGAATACACGTGACATCAAGGAGACGAATTGATGCACTTTTTCAAAGTTGAGAAAGCTACAGGGGTATTTTCAAAGTTTAGGGGGTTAGTAAGTAAAATGAGACAAGCCGAGGGAGTTGATGAATCTATTATAAAATAGGAAGTCAAAGGACAAGAACAGAAAAATACCACAAATGTGTAGGAGACATGCTCATAAAGAAAATCTTCTGTTTGAGAGGGTCGATATTGGTCTCTAACCAGTTAGCCCATGTTTCTAATGCTAACTTGTATGCACTCGTTACATTATATTCTTTTATTTCATCGACGGATCCATACCTGAAGCCACAACTAGATAGTTAAAACGCTTCTGTTGAGAAACAGTCTAATTTTGGGTCATGTTCTGTACGTACGTAGCATTGATAAGAAGGTCGTGCATCCACCAAACATAGCTCTCGAAAACCAAAAAATCGGCGCCTTTCCATGTCTCGCCATGTTTGGCAATGGAATCAAGACTAACCAGCCTTTTATGCACTGTATGATTTGTTGCATGATCTGAAATTGACTCCACTATGAAAGGAGCCCAATAGTACTCTATAGTTGCATTATATTCCTTAAAAAAATCAATTAATTAATAATCTCTTTTACTTTTATTCTCAATTAATTGATTAATAAATATTTACCTCAGCCTTGAAAATTTTCATGGGTGGAATTCTGTGGAAGGATTGCTTTGATTGTGGAATAACAGACTGAAGCATGCATACCATCGATTCAAATTGGCCTCTTTGCACCGAATCTCCTATAAACATCAGCCTTTTCCCCCTCAATATGTCTAGCAGCTTTAGTGCCTCAAATCTAAGATGAAAAGGAAAAAAAAGATATGTTGCATGCATAAACATAAAAACCGAAAGTGAAAACAAACATATACTATAATGATGTGTACCTCGGTAAATTGCATTGGTAAGGATTCCATCTCCAGTTTTGGTAAGAGGAATCAGGTCTGCCATTTTTGAGACAAGTGGTTTGCTTAACCAAGTAAGGACATGTTTGTTCTGTGTAATAAGGAATGGAGATATTGTCCCATTCCCATTTCCCTTCGAACACATTGCAACCCTCTTCGATTCGATCTTCTGGCAAAACAAACACTGTCTTGTGATTTTTATTAACGTTATTGTGTTGTCTGAAAAAGTTGGTTTGGTTGGACTTGAGAGTGTCAAGGATTAGTCTTGAAGTTCCCAAGACAAGAACACAAGCTAAGACTAGAGGAAACAAGTGTTGAATTCTGCGTTCGCCCAATATTTGGATCGTCATGTTTTTAGTTTACTATGAATATATTTGCTTTAATATGAAGTTTAAAGTTGAAGTTGTATCTTAAGCTTTAAGCTTATATAATAAGCAAGGTTACACCAGCCAACCACCAACCAGTAGGTAGGCTTTTTCAAGGTAAGCTTTCTATAACATATAATATATATGGGGATAGTTGGATACAGAATTTCTGCAACTAACCAAATTTCCCTAGATAATGAAACAATTAGCAATCATTTAATACTGTATAAATTTTACTTTTTACAGTTTAAGATAAATGATTATTTATATGTAAAAAATTAGTAAGTGATTATAGTTTTGTACATTAAAACTATTAGTAACCTTTGAAGAGATTAATCAAGTAAACAATAGAATATTTTTTTTCTGAGTACTTGTACCTATTGTAGGTGTAGACATAATAAAGTGCTTTTTACTGTTTAATTATTTTGAAGTAAATCTTTTTAGTACCTGTAATTGAGATTTGCCAATTTTTATTGCAGCTATTACATTATAGATGTAAATAGACCAATCATCCTGCAACTGACCGTAATCGAATGTTGCATGAGCGAATGATGCAAGATAACATGAAAACTCCTTAACACATACGCCTACCTCTTTAAAACAATCTCATAAACCTGAATTAAAGTTATATTTGGTGTTTCTCAGTAACCGTTTCTGTTTTGGTTTTTTTTACTAACAGATGTTGAACATTTGTGTCATGTACTTGAAAGCATATTGCCAAATTTTTGTATGAATCCAACAATTGATTTAATTATCTAATGTATGCAGTTGATTTTTTTTTTTTCACTTTTACCATTTATATGAACTTTTTACTCCGATAAGAATTTTCAAATTAATTCATATTTTTATTTTTGAATGAAACAACGGAACAATACTCCAATTTCTTAATAAAGATGGGGAAATTTTTTTCCAACATCTTAGTATGGACGGTGATAACATAGTCAAATATGGCTAGGCGCGCACCTGCCACTTCAAAATAATCCAAGAGGATTGTGTCCGCCTCGAAGACGGAAGAGACCAAGTCTTCCCTTGTCTCATTAAGAGGAGGGGCCCAGGCAGTCACCAAGCTGAGTCGGCTTGTTCGCTTGGACGAGCCCCGAGACCTCAAGGGCAATAATCCAACTAAGATTTTAAGTTTGTAAAGAGACTTCCATAGCTGAAACTCTCGCAGTAATAAAATTTATCTTATCAACAAAATAGAGATCTAATCGGACTAGAACTATAAGTGATTCACTTTGAATCATGTTAGGAAATTCAAAGATTATAAAAGGACCATCTGGGTCACCACACAAAGGTACGTATTCTAAACACTAAAAAACTCCCTATCTCCTCTCTTAAATCTGATCTCATTTAAGCATCGGAGAGGCTACACCGGTCGCACTGCTAGTCCCCCATAGCAACGTTTTCTGTCTTGCATGAACATCCAGACCATGTCCAAGAGGAGCATTAAGAGTCAACTTCAGTCAGAGAATTAGCGCGTATAACCACGTTCAAGACTAATTCTTCATTGGTACGGTGAACATGGTCTGAATTTACTTGCTCAGGTAAGAATTTCAGTTCACACAACAAGAACATTCGGATGATTGAAATATTTCAATTTTCATTAAAATTCTCAATGGCCCACGACAGGACAAAGAATGGTCATCCCACTATAGGAACGACCTCAGTGTCACCACTGTTGTGACGGCCAGCGACCCAAACAATGACGGATTCTTTGAAGGAGACAGCCCTATCCTTCAGTTGCAGCAGAAGTACAAAATCGCTCTAGAAGAGCTGGAAGTGTACCGAAAATCGGTAGTTGATACATATATTTCTTCAGGATTCCTTTACGGTGATATGAGTAAAGCTGGGTTAGTCATATCTAGGCAGGATACAATTCCACCTCATAATTGCAACTTGATAGATGATTTAGATAGCGCGTCCCAAGGACACATACCACCCCATCTCTACAATACCACACTACCGGTCTACACGCAATCATTCCCCACACAAACCCCTAGATCACCTCCATGACATTCTCGACAATCTCTGACATAATGACCTCACAGCCCAACATAGGCAGGGTTTGATTGGCTAATTAACACAGCTGTCACTACTTCAAGGGCTGGTAACCACAATGAAGGACAGTAAAAGTTCATGGGCTGTCAAGTCGGAAAGTGAAGAGGAAGAGGAAGATGATCCAGAGTTCGAAAAGAAAGCCAAGAAGGTTTTCGCGAAGCTAGCAGTACCGTATCAGGAGGTAACATATAAAACCAATTTCTCATATTTCAAGAAAAACATTCTTGATCAAACTCTCCCTAGACTCATTAATATACCATCTTTTGACAAATACACGAGAAAGGATGACCCAAACTACCACGCAGTCGCTTTCAAAAATTGAATGGAAATCTTAGTAGCCATCGGGTGTATATATGTAGATACTTTTTAGCCACACCGGGTGGCCTGATAGCCTGATGGTTTACTTCTCTCCCTTCCAATTCCTTCAGAAGTTGGGACAAACTCAGGGATGCATTTTGCAAGCATTTCCTAGGCTCCACTCCAGCCGGATTAGTGACAAGAAGTCTACATGAAATCATTCAGGGCCCGGAAGAAAGCCTTCGTGAGTATTATAACAGCTTCAATGAGGCTTGCCTATTTCAACATGGCCAAAGAGGCAATGCTAAAAGGAACTCGAAGCAGAGATCTCAGGAACGCGATCCTGACGAGACATCTTAAAAGTCTGCAACAAATGCTTGGCATGGCCAAAGACCTAATCCTAGCAAATGAAATGAATTTCAACCTAAGAAGAGATAATTGAGGAAAAGAAACAAAAAGAGATGATAGACCCAAATTCGATGATATACGAAGAAAAGGCCGAGGTGGATCAAATAGGGGCAAATATCATGATCGTGAGGAAGATTGCCCCAAATTAAATGCTTCTTTAAGCCAGATCTTAGTGGCTATAAAAAAGACTTTAAAAAAGAAAAACATATGCTTCCCCAAAATCCTAGAAGGGGTATCTCTAGGCAGAGATATGAGCAAATATTGTGAATACTACAGGTTTAAGGGTCATCACACGGATAACTATAAGACATTGGCAGACATAGTACATGACCTTATCAAAGCTAGCAAGTTCATCCAATATGTGAAAGGAGTTACCAGAAAGTACGATAGAAAAGAGGGAAGTGAAGAGAAGGACTTGAACAAAAAGGCAAGCGTCACAAAGGGAGTCATCATGGTAATTGTAGAGGGACCAGAATTCGAGTCGCCTAAAAAGAAAGTTAGAAGTTCATCCTCCAAAAAATCTAATGTTGATGATGAGGCGGAAATCCTAAAACCATTAAGGAAAAGTTCGTTAGTCGAAAAACAACATGCGGATCCCATCGCTGTTGAAGCAACAGTGGAAAATTTCACAATAAGGAGAATCCTTCTAGATATTGGTAGCTTGGTGAACATCATCACTAAGAGCGTTGTGGAAAAGATAGGGATACACCTCTCTAGAATTCAAGCAGGCTGCTCACCCCTCATCGACCTAAATGGACAACCCATACAATCGTTGGGGGAGGTCACACTGGAAGTTGAAATGGGCAGCCTCAAGCATAAATATTGTGAAGAGGTAGAATCCACAATCATCGACATTTCAGTCCGATTTAACATTATTATGGGAAGAACATTTCAGATGAAAACTCGAATGTTGATCTCTTCGATGAATTTGGTATTTTTTATACAAACTAAAAAAGGATCCACGGTAGTAGTGGGGAATCCCCAAGTTGCATAGGCAGCGTACTTGGCCTCGCTACATAGAGAGTCATTGTTCATAGAGGAAGAAAACGAACTCGATAAACAAGAAAAAATTGAGGTGGTCAAAGAGTTAGAGGAATTGAAAGTTGGGAACCTTAGTAACAATGTAAAGGCAAAAATCATATGCACACTCACAGATCAACAACATGTCTTCTCATGGTCCTTTAGGATCTTGTGGGCGTCAAGCCAGAAATAATGCAACACAAGTTGAGCTTGAATCTGACCGTCGAGCTTGTTATACAAAAAAAGAGGAAACATGCGCCTGAAAGGCAGCAGGCCATCAAAGAAGAGGTGGGAAAACTTCTAAAAGTAGGACACATCAGGGAAGTCCAATACCCAAAGTGTCTATCCAACGTAGTGTTAGTGAAGAAACCGAGTGGAGCATACAGAATGTGTGTAGGTTTCACCGACTTATACAAAGCTACTTCCAAACATAGCTACCCGCTTCGATGCATCAATCAATTGGTAGACAGCAAGCTATGCGGTCTATTCGTTGTTAGATGCCATATGTGGGTATAACCAGATACACATGCACCCGGTCGATGAGGAAAAAACATCCTTTATAACCCATAAAGACACATACTACTACACCGTAATGCCTTTCGGTTTGAAAAATGCGGGAGAAACCTATCAAAAGTAAAGATAAAGCTTCCCATGCGGAGGATATCAGGAAGGTCTTTAAAGTTCTGCAAGAGTACTGCCTGAAGCTTAACCTTGAAAAATGCACTTTTGGCCTGAGGGGAGGAAAGTTTTTGGGTTTCATGATCTTGTAGTGAGGAATCGAGGAAAATCCAGAAAAAATCGAGGTAATCCAAAAAATGGAGCCGTCTCGAACCTTGAACAACATCCAACGTTTGAATGGCAGGTTCAACGCTCTAGGTAGATTCATATCTTTCTCTGCTAATAGATGTATGCCCTTCTACAAAGCCATGAAGAAAGATAAAGACTTCATATGGGGCCAATCGTGTCAGCAAGCGTTCAAAGAAATGAAGAAATTCCTTGTAAAACCACCATTCTTGAGCATGCCACAAGCGGACGATATTCTCTATATGTACTTGGCCACCACGATGAGGTGGTGGGAATAGTACTGGTTAGGGAAGAAGGACAAGACTTATCCCCAATATATTACATAGCAAGGTCTTGAGGAATGCAGAACTCACCCTTGGATCGAGAAGCTCTCCTTGGCCCTAATATCCGCCTCCACATATTACAAGCCATACTTCAAGGCCTACATGGTGGTAGTAAGAAATAACTTCTCACTCAAGAGAGTTCTACAGTGATCAGAAACATCAAGAAAATTGGTCGAGTGGGTAATTCATCTACGGGAACATGATATAAGGTTTAAGAGTAGAAGCGCCATGAAAGTACAAGTCATAGCAGACTTTGTGGTAGAATTCTAAGCTCGAGCTCGACAAAGATGTCAAAACTAAAGAATGGGAAATCTTGGTGGATGGGGCCTCATCACATGAGGGAGCCGGAGTCGGCGTGTACATCCGAGGCCCTAGAAAAACCAGATTCTCGTACGTCACCAAGTTAGCTTTTTCTACCACTAACAATGCATCAAAATACGAAGGCGGTCATCAAAGGGCTAGAGATAGCCCGAGAAATAGCACCTGATTGAATGCTGCTTAACAATGACTCGAGGCTGGTAGCAAACCAGATCAATTGAAATTTTGAAATGAAAAACACAGAAATGGCTAAGTATCTCTCTAAAGTAAGAAATCTGGTAGAGAAATTAGAGTAAAAAGGAACAGCTTGGAAAATCGAGCACATTTCTAGGAGGGAGAACCAGAAGGTAGACGAACTAGCCAAGGCGGCTTTTAGCAAAGACGAGTGGAGAAACCTCACGTGCCCGTACGAGGTAATTACTCACCCAAGCAACGAGGCAGATATGAATCTACTAATAGAACAACAATATCGAGGCTAGATGAAAACATATATGAATACCTGAAAACCAATCGGTTGCCCGAAGACAAGATAGAAACCACTAAAACAGTAAGGAAAGCTATACGATTTTCCTTATTGAATGGAGAACTTTAAAGAAAATCATACACCAACGTCTAGAAAAAAAAGCGTAACCGTTTGAGAAGGAGCCAAAATCTTGCAAGAACTACATGAAGGAGATTGTGGCTCAAACTAGGCGGTTGCGACATTAGTAATATGGCCAACTTGGTTGGTTTCTATTGAGAGTCCATAAACCTTGATGCAGAGACATACGTCAAATCCTGCCATTAGTGCCAAATTCATGCTAAAAAATCCCATGTGCCTCATGCTGTTCAACACCCTCTGCTAACCGCTTAGCCATTCGTAACATGGGGGATAGACATAGTAGGGCCTTTGCTATAAGCAAGTGGTCGAAGAAAGTGGATCTTGGTTTCCATCGACCACTCTCTAAATGGGTCGAGGTGGTCGCACTAAGCAGCATCACACCAGAAAGGATTTTGGATTTCGTTTAGAAGAACATCATCGCACTCTTTAAGGTGCCTCACCGAAGCATCTCTGACAATGACACTCAGTTTAGATCTAGCAAATTCCAAGAATTTAACAAAGATTTAAAGATTGAAAATCACTTCAACTCAGTGGCCCATCCTGAAACCAACGGCCAGACCGAAATCACAAACAAAACACTTGGCCAACGAATAAAGAAGAGGGTTATGGAAAGAAAAGGAGTCTGGCCAGATGAGCTAAGTAATGTCTTATGGGCATACTAAATGACCCCCTACACATCCACCGGGGAGATGCCTTTCTCCATGGTTTATAGGGTCGAGGTGGTTTACCCACAAAAATCAGTTCACCCTCCGACCGAGTGGTGTACTACATGGAGAAAGAAAATAACATCAACATGAGATACCACTTGGATAACTTATAAAAGAAGCGCAAAAGAGCCTGTATTGTGATGGTGGCCTATAAGGCTAGGGTTGTCAAGTATCATGATAGGAAAGTGAAAGAAGCCCACCTCTAGGAAGGCGACATGGTCCTTAAGGACGCCATCACCTAGTAGACACGGGAAGGCAGAGACAAGCTAGGGGTGAATTGGGAAGGTCCTTACAAAGTCTCACAAGTTATAAGACCTGTAACATACAAATAACAGATGATGGAGGGCAAAGAGATCCCATAAACTTGGAACATATCAAAACTTAGGCCATATTATGTGCCAAGTAACTCTTAGAGGGACTTTTTTCGATAAGGTTTTTTCCTTAGAAGTTTTAATGAGGCGGAACCCCCTAGAAGAGATAGTTAACTGGATGCATAGAATTTCTGGATGTAATTTCAAAATTATTCAATAAAAGTTGATTCATTTAAAACGTGCACATTTAAGTAATGATCATACTTTGAGATTGCACAAAATGCAAATCAATATCGTTGTAAACATCTAGGCGGCTCAAAATGCTTAAGACCTAATAATCTACAAAGATGACAAACGTAAGGCCATCTAGGCGGCTCAAAATGCTTAAGACCTAATAATCTACAAAGATGGAAAACATAAGGTCATCTAGGCGGCTCAAAATTCTTACGACCTAATAATCTACAAAAATGGAAAACATAAGGCCATCTAGGAGGCTCAAAACGCTTAAGACCTAAAAATCTAAAAATGGCTAAAGGTTATCAAGGTGGCATAAGCGCCTGCATCATAAGAATCATAAAATCAACAAGATAGCTTGAAAATTTGGCTAAGGTAAAAGTAATATTCGAGTGCATAAAATCAAGGCGAGAGAAATTAAGATGCAAATATACTCAATAATTGTTCAAAGAGCCAAAATAGCAAATACATGCTTACAAATAAGTTTAATATACAAATTTAACTACTGCCCACCTCAACATCCTTGGGGACGGAAGATAAATCATCGCCATTCTCACCATTAGGCTCTTCAAATTCGGACTCCTCTACGGTGGTCTCCTCCTCCTCCAGCTCATTAGGGTATTTTACCCCTTCCATGTGGTCCTTAGGAAGATCAGGATGATGCAACTTGCAAGCTTCGAAAACTCTCCGCCCATACTCCCGACTTTCTAAAGCAAGTCAAGCACCCCTTGGCCGTATTGCTTAATGGCCTGAGAAATATCCGCCTCGTATTGCAAGATGGTATATTGAAGTTGGTCATTAGCCTGAACAAGGTCTTCCACCTTCTTGTTAGCCTCTTCAAGCGTCCATGCTAAATCGACCTTATCTTTCTCTACCTGAGCCTTTCCTTTCTCTGCTTGGGCCTTTTCCACCTCTAGATTGGCAATGCGCTAGGAAAATGTCTCCAGCTCTTGACAGATGAGCTCATGGGTATGCCCAGCGTAGCCAACATCCTAGCTCCTCCTCACCAAATCATGCACTCACAATGCCAACTAAACCAAATAACGCGTAACAACGAGGAAGAAAAAATTAAGAAGTAAAAAGAATAAAGATGTAAAACATACCTCAGTGGTTAATAGAAACATCGCCTTATATGTTTGCATCAAGGTTTGAGTCTCCAACTCCTCCCTCTCCAAAGGAATGAGCAAGATGGTCCTCAAGATATTCTGCATCAAGATAGAGTAGATGGAGGGATCATTGCCAGCAAGCGCCACCAAGTCATCCCGGATCGACTCGGAACTTATATGACTTGACGAGGAAGCATCAACATTCAAATTTACCTCTTGATAAAAATAATGTTAGATGTAAAAATCATCATAGGGTATGAAAAAACATCGATCTAACGGTAGGAGGGGAGTCTCTTCGGTAGGGGGAGAGTGAGGCGGCTCAACATGAATCTGAACATTTACCCCCGCTTCTTTGCAATTCCCTTTCTTCTTGTGCGGATATGCTCCACGGCTGCCTGGAACTGCATTATCTGAACCTATTATCAGCTCGGCTTCCTCTCGCTCATTTGACTGCTTATGACTCTTCTACCGCTTGGCTACGGTTCGCACAAGTTCGTTAAGGGATGGAAATTTAGACACTGAAAAAGAAAAAAAAAGAAAAGAAGAATTAAGTACCTGGAAAAACTTTTAGGGGGCCAGGCTTGAGAAAAACAAAGAAACGAAGAATTAAGTACAGGAAAATAGATATGATCCGGCTGGACAGGATCGAAGTGTTAGACATGATGTATGGCCTAGAGGCAATTAGGGCGATATGTCGTTATTAGCTATAATGTACAAACAATTTTGAATTATTAATAATAATCAAAGGCATATTTGTTACTTATTAGTGCTTTCTATTTATTGTATCTCGCTGGTATCGTATATGTTTAAATATGTATATGTGCATTGATGAAACAAAGTATGAGATTAATTACGGGTATAACGATGATCACTGTTGGTAAGCTGTGTAGTCAAGATGGGATCCATCACTCCTGATATAGTAATATAATGGAGATGTACCTTAGGGCCCATTGTTGAAGTGACACACTCATAAACCTCTAATAAGAGTATACGATTGATGGAACGGGATTCTAATCAATCAAGATACAAAACCGCTGAGTGGTGTTCTTGGTGAACAAGTCTAATTCCAGGATAGCTATGGCTATTACATGAGTTAACACTTAATTCAAACTCAATAAACTGGATGGTACCTAACCTGATGGAAGGAGTGTTTGTATTGGTTATTACTGTAGAACCGGATCAAGTCACATGCACGTGATGTTCCAAGTATCGGGGGATCATACGCCTTTGTTAGAAAGCCTATTTGATCATCTATAATATCGGGTTCATTAATAGTCTAGAACACTGAGGGAAGCCAAGTTTAAGTTAACCTCCAGTGGCTTTATAATTTGAGATCCTATGAGGTCACACACTTTGGCTCTTTATCAGACCATGTAAAGAACCTATGGACTAGGTCTACATCGAAAATACAAGTTGTGAAATAAGTGAAAGGAATTATTAATTGGTTTAATCGAATTAATAATTTGAAGGAATAATGAAAGGATAGGGAAAACTAGTCAAAGTGAGCAAGGGAATTTTCCCATTGTAAGTGGGCCTTGAAAAGAACACAGGTTGTTGGTTAAACTCCATATGAGTGCCCTCTAAATTAGTTGATCAAACTCTAAATGAGTTATTTTATGGCAAAAAACCCGCTCTTTCTCACCTGAGAGTTTGGTGATGTCCTGCTTATGTAAAGAGGATGAATTTAGATAAGCTAGGTGCTAAGTCTGACAAGTGTCTATTTGTAGGTTACCCTAAGAAGACTATAGGGTATACCTTATTTGATCTAAGGAACAAAAAGTCCTTGTTTTCAAAAATGCTCAATTCCTCGAGAAGGAGCATATACTTGAGAAAGCTAGTGGGAGAAATCTTGAGTTGGGCACTCAAGAAGATCAAGCAAACAATCAACTGATTTTACGTACACCTATTACTCAAGAAAGTGCAAGCATGGAACAACCTATTATAACATCGACATTGCATAGGTCAGGTTGGGCTCCAATTGCTCTTGAGCGATATGGGTTTTTCATCTCTGATGATAAACATCTCTTCTTTATGGAAGATGATGAGCCTAGGACTTACAAGGAGGCAATGGAAGGCTCAGAATCCGATAAATGGCTTACAGCCATGAGGTCAAAGATGGACTCCATGTATGAAAATCAAGTCTGGAGCTTGAATGATGCTCCAAGTGGGTTTTCAAGAAGAAGACTGACATGGACGGTAACATAGTTACCTATAAAGCAAGGCTGGTTGTAAAAGGGTATAATAAAAATGAAGGTATTGACTATGATGAGATCTTTTCACCAGTGGCCATGCTGAAGTCTATCAGGATACTCCTTACCATCACCGCTCATTATAATTATGAGATTGGTAGATGGATGTAAAGACAGCATTCCTTAACGAGAATTTGGACAGGGATGTGTCTATGGCACAGCCCGATAGTTTTACATCCAATGATGGCTCAAACGTATGAAAGTTGTAGAAGTCCATTTATGAACTTAAGTAAGCATCGAGGATTTGGAATATTAGGTTTGATGAGATAAATCGAGAAATTGATTTTGTGTCAAACGCTAATGCGCCATGTGTATATAAGAAGGTTAGTGGGAGTGCGAATCATTTTTCTTATATTTTATGTCAATGACATATTATTAATAGGAAACTTTATTCCTTTTCTTTAGACAGTTAAGTCATGGTTGTCAAAGAAGTTCTCCATGAAAGACCTTGGAGAAGTAGTTTTCATACTCGATATAAAAATCTACCGAGATAGATCAGAAGGCTGTTAGGTCTTTTTCAAAGTATGTACATAGATAAGGTTTTGGCTAGATTTAACCTTGAGCAGTCAAGAAAGGGTTATCTCCCAATGTCTCAAGGGATTAACCTTTCTAAATCTAAGTGTTCAAGAACACAAGAGGAGAGATTGTGCATGAATGGAATACCCTATGCCTCAGTGATAGGTTCCATCATGTATGTTATGGTATGCACTCGGCCTGGTGTCTCACTTTCGTTGGGCATCACGAGCAGATTTCAATCTGACTTAGGTGAGAAGCACTGGATGGCCCTTAAAACTATACTCAAGTACTTACGTAAGACTAAGGATATGTTTTTAGTATATGGAGAAGGTGATTGATAAGTGTATTATTACACTTATTATCATGACATTTTCAAACATAAAATGATATGGTTTTGTTTCATTTTATACTTCATATAAAAGATTTCAAGTGGTATGTTGTTGTTTTTGATGCAAATGCAGAAACTAGGTAAATCTTGGAAGTAAAATGAACAAAAGTGGAATTCTATGGAAAAGGAGTGAAAAGGTGCAAAAAAATTCGTGGAACACAATGATTTGGCTTAGGATCAAATTTGTCGAAGATCGATAAAGTTGCAAAGAAGAATCATGAAGAAACAACATTTCACGATCGTGACACTTATTTGCGGTCGTGACTTGTCACTCTTCATAAATAGAAAACTACTAGCCAATGTTCAAGATTGTGATAAGTGATTCGTGATCGCTATTTGTGACGGTTTTTGGTTATCTCTTTTCAACTACCAACAGCCAGATAACAACGATCATTCACCATCAACCGCCATCAACTACCAACTGAAAAGAAACCCTTTGGAAGTCAACCAATCATGAAAAGGTGCCTTTCCATTGTGGATGAGGATGAATCGTTGCATCTAATCAAAATGAAGTGATGTAACTCTTCGCCAATAGACATGACTCTTCGTTTGGATAGATGCAACTCTTCACACTTTATAAATAGGGTTCAAGGCCAGTTAATTTTGCGACATGGGATAGTGTTATGTATGGTATTGAATGATAGTATGTGTGTATAGATAGAGAGTGAAAATGTCTAGATTTCGCTACGTTCAAAGTTTAAGCGAGAAAAATGTATAAGTGATTCGATTCCTATTTCGATCACTATAGTTCTACACAAATTCAAGCATTTGTTGTATGAGTGTAATTGCAAAGCACTTATCAATAAAAGTTTTTGTTCTTCAACATTCTTTTATTTGAGATTCACAAAGAATAGCATCTTAGTGGAGGTTTTGTATGAGTCAAGACCGAATTATAAGTAGACGCAGGAATTGCGGGAATTGATGACTCCCATTAAAGAGTGGATGTGGTTTGATCAACTTTAGCTTTCACTTGCATACCTTACAACTTTACTTTGTTTTCTACTTATACTTTCTATTTTGAAGTTTATGATATGTCTATGTGTCGTAACGAGTAATTCATCTTGCGTCATTTATATTAATCAAGTTATATGCTTTTGAGTTAACTTTAAGAGTGATTTCAGGGTTAACAAGATTGTGTATAATCACTAGATCTGTGATTATAACGCTGTTTAGTGAGCTAACATTTTTGGAATGGTAACTTGCTAAATATGGCTATATGAGTTCGACCCGTACTAAGCATAGTATTATAGTTATCCAGGTTCTTATAAGTGTCATAATTCGTTTACCCTAGACTTAGAAAATTCATCTCATGTGTTGCTCTACGGTGAATTATTGAATATTAGGGCGTACAGAATCGTATTTGTTGAAGTTATCTAGTGTACGAAATATTCTTGATGATTTTGCATGTTTTTCTCTGTTAAACTTCTTCTTAGGGAATATCTATATATTTTACATCTTCTCTAGTCTGTTCATACATCTATCTATTCATCTATCTATTATCCAAACCCTCCAATCAAAATTACCGATTTTTGTTTACCCTGTAACTCTAGTTGGTCTTTAGAACCGAATCCCTTCCCTGTGGGATCGATATCTTTTAAAACTACATCGAAACTATATACTTGCAGTGGTCACCATTTTTCTATTTAGATAAGCGGTATTGACAACACCTGTTCATATTTTGAACTTTTAACTTATCGATAGAAAAGTGGGGAACAAGGTTTTTGGCTTCATTACCGAATATAAGCCCTCTAAATTGGTAAAGTCAAAACCTTGCGATCAATTTTTTGGCACCATTATCGGGGAAAGCAAGTGCGTTCCAGAGATCAAATTGCTGGAGAATGAGAAATTATATTTATGTGTTAATCAGATTTATTTATCTTTATTTTTGCTTTTGGTTTTTAGTATTTATATTTTGTTATTAACATACTTTTCTTGCTTATTCATTGAGTTTTCTTTCTAGCTTGTGCATGCCAAGTACGCGTAGTTTGGGAGAAAGTTTGGTACCTTTCGAATAAGAAATATAACAATTTGGTAGGATAAGGAAACAAAGAAATAAGAGATAAAGAAGGATGACTTTCAAGATCGCGACTGGTGCGATTTTGTTTCTGTATGGAGAAAGTCAAGATCGCGATTGACTTTCAAGATCGCGACTGGTGCGATTTTACAGCAGTTATTGCTGTAATGGCTCTATTTCAAACGGTTATAATTCAAATATATCCATTGAACATCCATAATTACCCAATTTCCTATACATACATACATACATACATACATACATACATACATACATACATACATACATACATACATACATACATACATATATAGATATATATA
>CATIWQ010588893.1:0-10441 GCA_949673415.1 Euphorbia schlechtendalii
CAAAAGAAAGAGAGGATAACCAATGAGTTATGCAAAAGGTGAGGAATGGTACGGAGCAGAAACTGCAACCATTCATTGAGTGAAAAAAGAAAAGAAAGCATAGCATGAAAAATGGGTGTAAAGTACAAAGTACTTCAAAAAACATATGCTTAAAAGAAAAAAAATGAGAGAGTAGTATGAAGCATAAAATGCAACCACTGAAAAAAGGGGAGAGTGGTATGGAGCATAAAATACAACCACTGAGAGTGTTTTAGCATCTTAGGTTACCTAAAAATGCCTTGAGAGAAATTAATCAAAGTGTGCTTTCTATGTCCTTTATACTTTATACTATGCTTAAGAGAAGGTAATATTTGAGTATGCATATAACGCTTGTATGAAGATGCGATTCGATTGACTCTCCTTTAAGAACAAAGGTATGCAACTATGCTATATAAATTGCACATTATTAATTTGTGGAAAATTTCAAACTTCTACTTGAAATCTTTTGCAATGTGGAATGTGGTACTCACTGCAATAGTCTTTCGCCAAATAAGGTACAAACTTATTTACCAATTTATACACTTCTGTTGAATTTACCTTGAGGATAAGGTAAAAGTTAAGTGTGGGGGTATGATAAGTGTATAATTACACTTAATATCATATTAATTTTACACATTAAACACTATAAGTTAATTCATTTTTATACTTCATATAAAACATTTCACGTGGTATGTAGTTGTTTTTTATGCAAATGCAAATACTAGGTAAATCTTAGGAGTAAAATGATCTAAAGTGTAATTCTATGAAAAAAGAGTGAAAAAGGTGCAAAAAGATGCGTAGAACTCAAAGATTTGTCATAGGATCGAAGCTGTCAAAGATCGGTGAAGTTGTAAGGAGAATTCTGAAGAAAATGCATTTCACGGTCGTGAGTTGTTCTTCTTCAGAAAAGAAGTCTGCTAATCAAAGATTCACGGTCACGACACATATATCGCGGTCGCGACTTGGACGGTTTTCTAGTTTTATCTTCTTAACTACCAACCTCCAGATAAGCATGATCAACCGGCATCAACTACCAAAGAAAAGACACTTATCAGAAGTCAACCAATCATGAAAAGGTGCCTATCCATTATGGATTAAATCAAAGCTTCTCAACCAATCACAATGAAGAGATACAATCTTTCACCAATGGACACGACCCTTCTTTTGGATAGACGCAACCCTTCGAACTCTATAAATAAGTCTCTAAACATCACAAATTTCATGCATTAACACTTCACAAAGTGTTGAAGAAAGGGGTGAAAGATAGTGTATAGTGTGTAGATAGAGAGTTCGCTACGTTCATAAGTGTTAGCGAGAAAATGTTTAAGTGATTCGAATCCTTATTTCAATCACTAGATTTCTCTATATTCTTGAGCAATTGTTGTATATGTGTACTTGTAAATCACTTATCAATAAAAGTTTTTATTCTTCAATATTCATTTGTTCGATATTCGCTTGTTCGATATTCACAATGAATAGCATCATAGAGGAGGTTTTGTATAGGCCGAGACCGAATTCAAAGCAGACGTAGGAATTGCAGGAATTGACGAATCCCATTAAAGAGTGGATACGATTTGATCAACTTTAGCTTTCACTTACATACGTTACAACTTTTCTTTGCTTTCTACTTATACTTTCTATTTCGAAGTTTATGATATGTCTATGTGTCATAATGCGTATTTTGTGTTAAATCATTCATGTTCATCAAGTTATATTCATTGGAGTTAATTTTAAGAGTAATTTCAGGGTTAACAATATCGTGTATAATCACTGGATCTGTGATATAATGCTGTTTAGTGAGCAGACATTTTTGGAATGGTAACTTGCTAAATGTGGCTATATGAGAGCGACTCATACTAAGCATAGTATTGACGTTGTCCAGGTTTATATATTTGTCTTAATTCATTTGCGCTAGATATAGAAAAGTCATTTCTTGTGTTGCTCTGCTACGAATAATTGAACATCTGAGTATTTAGAACCGAGTCTGTTAGATTAGTTTAGTGAATCATAACTTCTTTGTTGAACTTGCATTCTTTCTCTGCTATACTTATTTCATAGGGAAAATCTATATATTTAGATTCTCTAGTCTTTCATATCTATATTTACTCATTTTTCATTCTAACCCTTCTTTCCTAAAAATTTACTTCATTATATTTTATTTTCCTCATTTTATCTTCCTTGTTGATCTTTAGAGCTAGTCCTTCCCTGTGGGATCGATATCTTTTAAAACTAAATCGCAACTGTATACTTGCAGTTATCATCATTTTTCTATTTGATAAGGGGTATTGATAACACCTATATCTCACGTGAACAAGTTATTAAACATATCAGTAGAAAAGTGGTGAACAATCATGGATGCGAATTCAAGAATTTCTATTTCAAAGAATTCTGTTCAATGCATGGTATTGACCACAACTTCTCTTCTCCCTATACACCTCAACAAAATGGGGTTGTAGAAATGAAGAATAGGACCATAGTTGAAATGGCCTGATCCATGCTGAGTGATAACAATCTAACAAAATACTTTTGGGGATAAGCTATTAACATAGCCTGTTATATCTTGAATCGGGTTTTAATTCGCCCAATTCTTGAGAAAACACCCTATGAGCTTTAGCGAGGGCGTAAGCCTAAGATTGGTCATCTCAGATCTTTTGGTTGTAAGTGCTATATTCTTAATACCAAAGAGTAACTAGGAAAGTTTGATCCTAAGTCTAATGAAGGTATCTTTTTTGGTTACTCAACTAATAGTAGGGCATATAGAGTATATGTCAAATGGACTGGCTTATTAGAGGAGTCGACGCATGTAGATTTTGATGAAACTAACATTACAGAAAAACGTTTATCTGATGAAGATGAAGGAGTCCCTCAATTTTCAAATCAACTCAGTATGCCACAAGCTGTGATACCTAACTTAGCACAGGAGCCTCCAGCTGAGGAAGCAAAAGATGATGATGAAGATCTTTCTATCAAATTCAACGATTGTGAAGATCAACCTCCACCTCAGCATCCAGTCGTCGATCTTCCAGCAGTTGATCTGAGTCTTCCAAGAGAGATTAGAGTTCATCGCAACCATTCTCTAGATAGCATAGTTAATGATGTTCATAATCCTGTAATGATACGAGGTTAGCTCAATCAGATGATGAGTCATCTAACCTTCATTTCATTGATTGAACCCAAGAAGTTTGAAGATGTAGAAGGATATGATTATTGGATGATCACAATGCAAGAGGAATTGCATCTGTTCAAGTGAAAATATGTTTAGGATCTAGTTCCTAAGCCTAAAGGGAAATCAATTATTGGTACCAAATGGGTTTTCAAGAACAAGCTTGATGTAGATGGTCTTGTTGTCAAGAACAAGGCTACGCTTGTTACTCAAGGCTACAATCAGCAAGAAGGAATCGATTATGATGAAACCTATGCTCCAGTAGCTCGGCTAGAAGCCATTCGAATCCTTTATGATGGATGTTAAAAGTGCTTTCCTGAATGGATTCATTCAAGTAGAAGTATATGTTCGCCAGCCTCCAGCTTTGAAGATGCTTAGAATCCTAAGCATGTCTTCAAATTGAAGAAAGCTCTCTACGGATTGAAGCAAGCTCCAAGAGCTTGGTATGAGAGGCTGAACATTTTGTTTACCAGTAAAGGCTATGAAAGAGGAAAAGCAGATACAACTCTGTTTATCAGGTGAAGGAAAGAAGATGTGTTGCTAGTCTAGATATACGTTGATGATATTATATTTGGAGCAACTGATGAGAAGCTATGCAAAGAATTCAGCAAGAAAATGAAGAGTGAGTTCGAGATGTCTATGATGGGAGAGCTCAATTTCTTTCTTGGTCTTCAAATCAAGCAAACTAAGGATGGAATCTTCATTAGCTAATCTAACTATGCAAGAGAAGTCCTAAAGAAATTTGACGTGGAACATTCAAAGCCAATATCCACTCCTATGGCCATAGATACTATCTTTAGTAAAGATGAAGCAGGTAAACTAGTAGACAACATGTTCTATAGAAGGATTATTGGTTCTCTTCTTTATCTCACTGCTAGTAGGCCAGACATATAGTATGATGTGTGCTACTGTGCTAGTTATTAAACTGATCCTAGAGAATCTCATTTAGCTGCTGTAAAGAGAATTCTCAGGTACTTGCAAAGCTCAATTGAAGCAGGTCTGTGGTATCCCAGCAGCTCAGATTTCACCCCTAGGGGATTCATAGATCTTGATTATGGAAGAGACAAACTAGACAGGAAGAGTACAACAAGAGGATGTCATTTCCTTGGAGAGTGACTTGTCTCTTGGTACAGTAAGAAGCAAACTTCCATTTCGCTGGGTACAGTTGAAACTAAGTACATGGTAGCAGGAAGTTGTGTAGCACAATTGCTTTGGATAAAGCAGCAAGTGGAAGATTATGGTATACAGTCAAATTATCTCGAAGTTATGTGTGATAATAAGATTGCAATTGACCTATCTAATAATCTAGTTCAGCATGGGAGAATGAAGTATATCAACATTGGGCATCACTTCATTAAAGATCATGTGCTACGAGGAAATGTGAAGCTGAAATATGTTCCATCAGAGGAATAGCGTGTTGATATCTTCACCAAACCATTGCCAAAGGAACAATTTTGTATACTGAGGTAGTTGATTGGTATGGCGAATCTACGATGAGGAAGAAGAATGAAATTCTCAAAAATTTGGCTAAGTGTTGGAAATCAAGCATGAGAAGACACATGGATAACACTGTCAAATATTTCCAGTAACAGCGTGAGTTACTATTCATGATTAAAATTCAAATCTCTCTATTTTTAAAAGACGTACGATTGAATTGGAACCATTTTTACCAAAACTCACCATTTTACTAAGGCAGTTCATTAGGTGTTAATCGTAGCGTTCTTTTTTTTTTATCGCAAGCTGAGATTGAGATACGTTCCCCTGAGAACTTGAGATTGTCTATAAAAGTTGAACTTTGAAGAGAGATGTTCACTTGCTTTCTACTATTTGAAATTTTCAAAGCACTCAAACCCTAATCCCTTCTTCTTTCAATTCTCTCAACCTCACTCAAAATGATGAAAACCAAGATAACCTTTAGAATCAAGAGCACCATAGCCATGTAGATAGTGGTGAATAGTTAAGGACAGACGGAGAAGCTAACGCTTGAAGCAAGAACCCATCTCACAAAGATTGAATGGGAGGATAACTTGGATTTTGGTCTAGTCTATGAGGTGAACTATGAAGGTTTGTTGCTTAACAAGACCATGCACCTAGTTATAAAGCAACAACACATGGGTTCTTTCCTGAAGATGGAAAGAAGGCCCTGCTATCACGGGCCTTATTAGATCTTTCTACACCCATCTCTATGCTATAGAGGGCTTTAATGATGTATTGTTGATGGAGTGCGGGGGTAAGATAACGCTCATATGCTCTCAGTTGGCTGGGAGTATACTGAATATGCTTAATTTAGGCACTCAGCTTAGAAGGTCTAGAGATGAAGACACCGTTATTATTCAGGAGGATTGGGAACTCCCTGCCAACTATGTTTCGGGGGGAGATGGCTGCCAGTGGGATGTCATGGACAACAAGGATGTGCCATGAGCTGGTGATGAAGCTGCTGCTACCCAAGACTGGCTCATTGACTAGTTATACTTATTTCGAGGATTGTGTGGTCTACCATATGGTAGAGGGTAAGAAACTCAATTGGCCTATGATGATTCTTCATCACTTGACAAAGTTATTACCGTCTATCACTATAGGTACCTCATAACTGAGATAATGAGGGCAGTGAAAGTCGATTTGGGTGAGTTTTTGGGGGAGTCCGGTAAATCAGTTTTGCCTGTGAAGAAAGGACTTGAAATGTCTCACTTCAACAAATTGACTTACAATCAAATTCATGCTAGGTACTCTAAGGCACAACAAAAGCGAAAGCTTAAGTGCGTACCGACAGTATTGCCTGTGGATATAAGCAAGGAGGAAGAGGATCCGTTTGTGGTAAACTTTGAAGATGGAACTGACTCTGATGAAGTTCTAATTTCAAGCATTCTAGAGAAGATCCCTGCCACCTCCTCCGCAACACAGAAGGCTGCTTCCTCTAAGGCCAGGGGGAAGAGTCTAGCCAAGTCCAGTGAAGCTCCTGCTCAGCATCAATGAAAGAATCAAAGGGAAGCGAAGGCTAAGAAGCAAGTTGAGGAGAAGGAAATAGAGGCTGAGGCCAATGAGTCGCTACGCCAGAGAAAGCGCAAGATGGTCTTCTTAGAAGAAACGAAGGAGCAGGGCGAGGCCAAGAAGTCTAAGGAAGAGGACTAGGATGTGTCCAACGCTGTTAAGAACATTCAAGGAGTTTTTGCCTAACTAATAAGCACTCAGCGAAAGTGTTCTACCACCATAAGGCCCTTGCAGAAAAACATGTAAGTGGTCAGCAGCGAGGAGGATGTTGGAAAAACCTTCACCCTGATTCCTGAGGAGTCTGATCCCTAGGACCCTAGCATCCCCATTCCTAAATTCACTCATGTTGAGGAATCTACTTTTGAGCATGATAAACCTTAGGCCAACCCATCCTGGGGTCAAACAACCAACCCAGAGGTTCCTAAATTTCCTACCCCCTCTTCTTCTCCTGTAAATTCTTCAAACCCTCCTCTTGTAGATACATCTATTCCCTTAGGTTCTACTCTAGTAGATCCTGAAACGTAGAAAACCACCTTTCCTTCTTCTTCTTACAATGTAAATTCCCCAATTCATATTTCTTCACCCACTAACAGCGGAGATTCGTTTCCTTCATCCCTAATACATAATTCTCCTATTCCATCACCTGTACATTCTCAACCAATTTCAAATTCTTCTTGAGCGATTGTAACTTCTATTCTGCTTAAGCCAATTCCTTTAATTGTACATGCTCCTAAACCTACCGTTTCTTCAAACCCATCCTCAACACCCTTAACCCCTCTAGTTAGGGAAGTTCCTAATGTTGAGAATCATTCTAAGCAAGGAAATGTAAGTGATCAGAATGTTGAGGCAAATTTTACAACCCATAAAGCATCTAAATCTAGTAGAATGCTAAAAATGGCTGGTATATCTTTCCTAGCTTAGATTCATGATTTAGCTAGAAAGCAATTTCTTGCACTCAAGTTTGATGCTGAGTTAGATGGAGCAGTAAGCAAAATGCAACTTGCTCAAGAATTGAGGGACTTATCATCCAAGACTAACGCGAATTGGCCTGAATCCGAACAGCACAGTGATTCTCTATACTATGATGAGTTTGAGAGGATCCAAGGTAACTTGTTGGCTATTCAAAATCATTTGGCAAAAGTGAGTGCTAAAATCTTGGTAGATAAGATGGTCCTAATCCTAAACGGGTTAATGGACTTTGTAGCCCAGCTTGGGGCAGCTACTCTGCAGCCCAGCTTAGGGCAGCTACTACATCTATCCCCACGTGTACTATGATAGTGAATGCTGTTGTAGGAAAGATAAAGGGTAGTGTAGATGCTACTACTAAGAAGCTGAGTCTCTTGAGTACCAATATGGCGACTCAAGTGACATAGATCCATGAGCTTAGTAAGGAGCAGGGTATAATAAAGAGGCTAACCGATCGCAAGATCGAGGAAGTTTCCAAGGAGGTGTCAAATACTAAAGAAGTTGGCCACAACATTGAAAAGATAGTTGAAGCTGAGTCCAAATTCTTTCTTGTTCATGATAATAAGCAAGATGAAGTCCGCAAGCTACTAAAAGAAATATACAAGAAGCTGGACAAGGCCTCTATCATTGATCTTGATCCTCTCAGTGCTAAGATGGACACCATTCAACAGGACATCACTTATCACATCTCAGACAAAGTTTCTTGTTCTAAGAAATTTCTTGTATCCACGATGGGAAAAATATTTCCTAACATGCCTATGCCAAGTGCATCTCCAAGCGAGCCCTTGTTCGCCACTTTTCGCCACTTTTCTACTGATTAGTTTAATAACTTTTACGCAAAGAATTTGACAATATAGTAATAATGCCAAAAACTTATTCGCGTAAAGTATAGGTTTTGTCAGTACCTCTTGTAAAATAGAAAAATGATGATAACTGCAAGTATACAATTGCGATGTGTTTTAAAAGATATCAATCCCACAAGGAAGGACTAGCTCTAAAGATCAAATAGGGAAAAAGGATAAAGAAACTAACATGTATTGATAATTTTGGATAGGAGGCTTAAAATGAAGCATGAGTTAATATAGATATGAAAGATTAGAGAATCTAAATATATAGATTTTCCCTACGAAATAAGGATAACAAAGAAAACATGCAAGTTCAACAAAGATGCTACGATTCACTAAATTAATATAACAGACTCGGTTCAAAACACTCAGATGTTAAATTATTCACAGCAAAGCAACAAATGAAATGACCTTTCTAAACCTAGCGCAAACGAATTAAGACAATTATATAAACCTGGACAACATCAATACTATGCTTAGTACGGGTCACTCTCACATAGCCACATTTAGCAAGTTACCATTCCAAAAATGTTAGCTCACTAAACAACGTTATATCACAGATCCAGTGATTATACATGATATTGTTAAACCCGAAACTACTCTTAAAATTAACACCAATGCATATAACTTGATTAATATAAAAGACTTAACACGAAATACGCATTATGACATATAGACATATCATAAACTTCGAAATAGAAAGTATAAGTAGAAAGCAAAGAAAGTTGTAAGTTATGCAAGTGAAAGCTAAAGTTGATCAAACCATATCCACTCTTTAATAGAAGTCATCAATTTCCACAATTCCTACGTCTGCTTTGAATTCGGTCTCTGCCCCATACAGAACCTCCGCTAGGGTGCTATTCTTTACGAATATCGAACAAACGAATATTGAAGAACGAAAACTTTTATTGATAAGTGATTTGCAAGTACACTTATACAACAATCGCTTGAGAATTTAGAGAAATCTAGTGATCAAACAAGAATTCGAATCACTGAAACATTTTTTTGCTAACACTTACAAACGTAGCGAATTCTCTATCTATACACACACTATATCTAACCCTGGTCTTCTTGCCATGAAATTATTGAAGTTTGGAAGCACTATTTATAGAGTTCAAAGGGTTGCGTCTATCCAAATGAAGAGTCACGTCCATTGGTGAATGATTACATCACTTCATTGTCATTGGTTGAGAGGCTTCAATCTAATCCATAATGGATAGGCACCTTTTCATGATTGGTTGACTTCTGATAAGTGTCTATTCATTAGTAGTTGATGGCGGTTGATTATTCTTATCTGGTCGTTGGTAGTTGAGAAGATAAAACTAGAAGTCCGTCCAAGTCACGACCATGATATACAAGTCGTGACCACGAAGAACAAGTCACGATCGTGAATGGTTATCGCGATTGCGAATTGCATTTTCCCTCAAAATTCTCCTTGCAACTTCACTGATCTTTGACATTTTCGATCCTAAGCCAAATCTTTAAGTTCCACGCATCTTTTTCCACCTTTTTCACTCTTTTTTCATAGAATTCCACTTTATATCATTTTACTCCCAAGATTTACCTAGTATCTGCATTTGCATTAAAAACAACTACATACCACGTGAAATCTTTTATATGAAGTATAAAAATGACTTAAATTATAGTGTTTAGTGTATAAAATTAATATGATAATAAGTATAATTATACACTTATCATACCCCCACACTTAACTTTTTCCTTGTCCTCAAGGTAAATTCAACAAAAGTGTATAAATTGGTAGACAAGTTAGTACCTCATTTGGTGAAAGACTATTGCAGTGAGTACCACATTCCACGTTGCAAAAGATTTCTAGAAGAAGTTCGAAATTACCGTCAAATTAGTAATGTGCAATTTATATAGTTTAGTTGCATACCTTTGTTCTTAATGGAGAGTCAATCGAATCGCATCTACATATAAGCATTATATGCATACTTGAATATTACCTTCTCTTAAGCATAGTATAAAGTATAAAGGACATAGAAAGCATAGTTATATTAATTTCTCTCAAGGCATTTTTAGGTAACCTAGGATGCTAAAACACTCTCAGTGGTTGCACTTTATGCTCCATACCACTCTCCCCTTTTTTCAGTGGTTGCATTTTATGCTCCATACCACTCTCTCATTTTATTCTTTAAAGTATATGTTTTAGAAGTACTTTGTACTCTGCACCCATTTTTCGTGCTATGCTTTCTTTTTTTTTCACTTAATGAATGGTTGCAGTTTCTGTTTAGTACCATTCCTCACCTTTTGCATAACTCATTGGTTATCCTCTCTTTCTTTTGATTTTTCTTTAATACCATCATCCTTTATTGATCAATTTCAAAGTATTATGGCTACAGTTTCCTAACACTTTAAACACACTTAATACTTATAGGACTTATTCGAGATTTGCATATAAAACTCATAGTAAGAATACCATTAGATATTACTCCACTTAAAC
>CATIWQ010588917.1:0-12664 GCA_949673415.1 Euphorbia schlechtendalii
TAATGTTGCAATTATTGATATAAATAATAATTATTCAATTAACTTTCAGTATTTTCAGTTTTAGAATAATAAATTTCAGTTCAATTTCAGTATATTCAGTTTCAGTATGTTTAATTTCAGTTCAGTTCAGTTCAATTTCAGTATATTTAATTTCAATTAAAAAGAAAAGAGACTAACTTATACTTTGGACCTTATATTTCCCTTTCGGTTGTACTTTTTACAATTTATTCAAAAATTAAAGGATATATACGTAATGGTACTTCTAATTTCCTTTAAAAACTATTCCCTCTTCTCACACACAAATTTATAAAAGTCAACCCATTATTTTAAAATTTCATCCTCACTTTCTTTTCCATCAATTTCCTTTCCTTTAAAAGTTTTGGAGAACTTCCACCAAACAAAGCCTTAAGCAATAAACTATTCGAAGAATGATCCCCAGAGTGTAAGTTCCAATTTTATACCTATTTTATGTTTATCTCTTCTATCTTTGGGTTTCCCTTTTCCATTATATCTATTTGATTTTCTTGCACTCGATCAAATCAAGCGTTTAGGCATAAATATAGACTGACATGGTTTAGCATTCAATTTCATTTTTTCTACTATAATTTGTTGTTTGCTGCTTCGGTTGTTATTAGTCTGTTTGGTTCCCTTGCTTTTATCTTGCTTGTTTTGCTCTTCACTTTGTGGTTGCATAGTAAGAACTAAGAAATCGAACTGATAATCAGTTCCAGATTAAGCGTAATCAAAACCTGTTTAATTGCACTCTCAGAGCTTTTTCTCGGTTTATCCTTCTGTTGTAACTTGTATTGTATGTTACCGTTGTTGTAAAAGGCTTTGTTACACATTTATGTAACCTTTTCCTTTCAAGTGTTTGATATTTCATCTGATGTTCATCAACCATTCATTAAAGACAGTAAAATATTTGCAGTTATTTAAAACTATATACCATGATAAAACTCAGAAAGTTTAGTATAATTCTACCATTATGACTCGTACAGGCCAAAAGTCAGTTCCAAACTAAAGATAATTTGTTGTTCAGATCTAATTTCTGCTTCAGAAAATACAGCATGAACTAATTGACATAAATCGAATCCGAAAATAAGATGCATGTATTTCTGTTACAGGGTCAAATGGCTTGTGGGTATTATTGAATAGTTGATCAGTTCTCTAATGTTTGTGGGTATTATTGAATAGTTGATCAGTTCTCTAACGTTTGTCTTCCAATGATCCAACGAAAGACGATTTCAAATGCCGTGCTCATTGTTTTCACATTTCAACTAGTGAACTCTTCCTTGTTGGTTAGGTCTTCCAAATTTACATTGGCCTCGATGCCCATCTGTAACACAGCAGTAACCATTGCAGGTATATCCGATTTTAAAGCCGCTGCTAATTCTTGTTCAATGATTCAGATGAAATTGTTTACATTTTATCATACCATAAACTGCCTAAAATCATTGGCAAACACCATACCTTTCTTTTATAAGCTGAGACATTTCTATTCATTTCTGGAAATTCCTAGTAGGATATACTCTTCTTATTTCTATGCATACAATTATATAACAATTAGCACTAAATATTAATTGAATTCCTACTTGTATATGGAAATGACATCATGCAAGCCTAGTGACCATAACATTATAGTTTATTAGTCTTATCATTTTTCAATTAAATCAGTTAAGCTCCTTGGCATTATATGTACTACATATCATACAACACAATTTAATTTGTTACACAGTACACACATGTCTCAGCTTTGGAATTCAGAATAATGCAAACCGAGTACCTAAATAACAATCTTTACTTGATGTTTTAGAATTCTCAATGGATTCTGATTTCTATAAGAACTGTGTTGCTTCTGTTTTATTTTTCATTAAACGAGACAGGAACATATTTTAGCGGTCATTAGTTTCTACAAGAAATCAAGATTCTCTATATCTATCTTGCTTATTTGCTTTGTTGTAACTTACACCACAAATGAATCATACATGTAGTCTTATTCTAGCAATATTTAGTATTCACATATTTTAGTGAGTTTTTGGAAGATTGGATTTAATATGATTGATATTATTTTGATCAGTTGACAAAATGTTAAAGGGAAAGGCTAATACTGCACACTATGTCAGATTTCCTGGTGATTAACATGTCATTCTTGCTATTGGTTTTATTTTGATTCTTCCTAACAGCAATATCCTACTAAATTAGTGAAGTTGTATGTGTAATGCTTTGTTTGCATTGTAAACAATTTGCTATTTTTCAAAATCCAGCACCTGAATGTTTAGAGTTTCATGTTGTGGAATAATACATAGCTTTATGGATCAAATTACAAATACATAACCTACTTAACAACGTTTTTCAAATGTTTTTGTGCTCGTTTTTTCTTTCCTTGGACTATTATTCTAGAACATATTATCCATGTGAAATCTTGTATTTTTTTTCTTTTTTAGATTTTTTTTGTATTGCATTACAAGAACTCAAGAAGTAACTCGAATGCAAATTGTAAGAGTCGTTTTCTATCATGGTGTTTGGCTAGGTTACTGCTCTTAAATGTGATCTTGAGAATTTTACTACATAGACTTTCACGATTATAGTAACTAAAACGGGGATTGTTTTTTTGAGTTATGTACTTCTCGTTGAAGAATATTTGCCTCTACTTTAAGAATCAGACAATATCTGTTTGCACAAGACATTACAGAGAGATGCTTATGTGTAATAATTTGCCTCTGGTCTTGTTTGTGTGTGGGCAGATATCAATGTCTATGTCCAGCAGCTTGCTTAGCGAGGCAAAGACTGAGATATACGAAGATTTGCGTTATTTTTATCTGTAAGCAATCATGAAGTGAAGTTCTTTTCAACTTAGGTGATCATGAGCCCGGTTTCTATCTAAAGTATTGGAGATCAGAGTATGATACATGTCACCATCTTTATATTAATCTATTAAAATACGGATATCAAGTTTTGCTTGCCTTCTAATAAATCATCATTTTTTAAAAAAATAAATTATCAAAGTTGTCTGAAAATTGGTTTAAAGAAATAACTTTTAAGGTGTCAGCAATGCATGGTGATTTGCCTCAGAAGGAGAGAGATGCCATTATGTTAGTTTCGGTTGGGTACAACAAGAGTTCTCATCACAACCGATGTCTGGGACTTGATGTTCAGCAAGCAAGTTCTTTTTAGTTATTTTGATCTTCCTATCTCATTCTGTGCAATTTGTTTTGCTGTCTCGTTAGACTGGCTAATGAAAACTCTTGATATGAGTAACCATTTTTGCTCTCTGAAAAAGATTAAACTACTCAGCTAAATCTAATCATGTAATATCCTGTTCCATAACAAGGGGAGTGGAAACTCGAGTTTGTGATCGGATCATTGTTTGAGTAAATTGCTCAATTATGTCTAGAATAAGGCATGAATTTATACAATCTTCTTCGTCTGAATCACTCCATAATTTTATTTATAATTGCGAGTCTCTAGTTAACATGCAATTTGTGTGATGCTGCCGTTTTGTTCTTATCATGAAAACTTGGTCTCATGTGTCTTTGGTGATTAATTATGACTTACCAAACAATCGAGAGCTTTACATTCATAGGATTGTTCACATGTTAATATGCATCATAATTGTTATTTTATGATGGATAGTGATATGTCAGCGACTAATTTCACAAAAAATGCCAAGTAATGGATCAAATTGATACCCTAAGTTAATTTTTGAGTAAATTGATTGGTGTAGGTACTTACGGTGCGAAATTGACCCTTCATCAAAGTTTTGTCTCATGTCCCTGTTTCGAATCATGGTTATGAAAATGGGTTAATCATGTTGAATATTTGAAGACTTTATATATCAGATCACACTCTTTTTTTTGTCCTTTATACCATCAAATGTAATTTACTTATGCCATCTGATAAAATATTGATTACTGAAATAGATAGAGTTGCAAATATTCTGGACCAAATTAACTCTATGAGGTACAAGGAGTGGAATGTATGTATCAAAAGGAAAAAGGGGCTCAAATGGAATGTAGAAGATGTGAGTAGTTAGTGATGCTGTGGTGGAAGTATGTATTTGTTTCATTTTAATTAAGGCGCGCCTCCTTTTGACTCAAACTGTCTTTAACTCAATTTTTTCCAAAATCAACTATTGGAAACTAGCTTCATTTTTGTATTACGTGGTTGTCTTCTAGATTCTTTTTCTTCTGTGATCAAACATCAAATTTGGTGTCTTCATGTGTTACTGTTGCTTTGTTGTTCCAATTCGTTTGGATTATGTATTAGACAACCAAAACCATCTTGTTCAGTAGTTAATAACCATTTTATTCTCCGTTTCTTAGAGAAAATGATTGACCAACATGAATTTGTTTGCTGGTAGATTGAAATCTTACTGGGAAAGATCGAAAAGTTTGACGAGTTGATGGCCGCAGCAGCTGAGGAATAGTCAGAGGGTGAGGAGAAAAATAGCTAAAGTTTGAAAAAAGAAGGTGATAGAAAGAGAAGTCTATATGTTAATATTGAATGAAGAATGGTGGATGAAAATTGTAAATTGAAAACATTATATACTTTTAGTAGCGTTAGTTTTAGTTTGTATAGTATTATGAATTTTTTTTAGTTTTCTTTTGAATTTGTATACAATTAAATATTATGCATTATGAATTAAATATAAATTTTTTTTGAATTATGGCATCAATTAAGTATTTCACAAATGTGTTACAATAACCATAAAAAATGTTTCAAATGCGACATAAGTGGCTTTCAAAAAGTGTTAGTGAAAACTGGACATGGTGTTGCAAATATGCTAAAAGTGTTATAAGAAAAGGGTTGTGAATAAACAATAAAAGTATTACGAAAAAAATTAACGGACGTTAACCTTCCGCCTAGCCTTATCTTCTTATCAAAATAAAGTTATGCCAGGTCTTGTCAAACAGGTAGTTGTATCCGCCTAAATATCAAAACTGTGATGTACACTCGGTCAATGATATATATTATTAACCCAATCAGTTAAGCCAATTCCCTAGCAATTATATCCAATATATGTTAAGTTGCGTTGCTTTACTGTTTTATGCTTGTTTTATGAATTTAACGTTTACTTTTCATATTGCATGTTAATGATGTAAATCAAAGCAAGCAAGCTAAATGATTTGGTTCAAAAGCAAACTTGTTGAGATAATTTGAGATAATTTCAAACATTTTGTTACATTATTACATGTTGGATTTCTATTTCATTGTTTTTGGTTTGTTAATCATCTACAATTTCTAGCTAGAATTGAATTGCAAATTTATCTACAATTATTTAAAATTAAATTGTCTGCAAAAAAATGTTATCTTTACTTCTATAGAATTAGGGTTGGGATTCCTCGAAACCCATTTGCAACTGCACGGGTGCAAAAAAATTAACGTTACTTGAATGGGAATTCCCGAACCACCCCTGAAAGTATTAGTTGCGGGATTGTACCAACCAATGTTTTAAAAACCAAACTAGGCGGGACAAATCAACAGAAATTTCAGTTAAAATTTTTAACCTATTTTAAAAATAGACCTAGGCGATCGACTAGGAGGCGTTGATGCAGGGATTTTAAAAACGTGGGTACCAACCATTCTCGCCCCGTTGACATCCCTATGAAAAATATACAAGATTTTTTAACCGTATTTGATATTCATTGAATTACAAATACTCTTTAAGAATATACGCTCCTCATGATTATACATGAAGTTTGATATTAAACATTTTAGGGTGTACATTAATTTCTTTTTTTTTTTTTTTTGTTTGCAATTTAAGCATTATACTAACATACAACTGTAATTTTTATAAAAAAAGCTAACATATGTGATTAACCTGAATCGCTCATAAGTAGTTTGATGTTTTGCTAGATAAAAACTTGATTGGACTCTACTCAATTTGTAAATAAGTTCGAAAACACAATTTTTGAGTGCGCATCACTGGTCCCAAACCCGGAAAAAGGAGTGTGACGTGATGGGTAAACAGTCAAAGTGTAATTAAACATACGACACTTTCTCAAAATGGAGCCAATCCAGCCTAGTGTGAGATTAAGGCTTTATAAATTAGTTTGGTTTGTAAAAGTGCCAAGTTTGATTAGATGTTCATGCTCACAAATAAATTCTTAAAACCTTGTGAACTAGCTAGCTTGATTTATTTTGATTATTTTCTTGCAAATTAAAAATAAATCAATAATGACTAAAAACAAAATTTAAGATATGTAAAAATTAAGAATATTTATTATTGGTTTAATGCATCGACACTCCGCTGAACTTGTTCAAAAAGGGCTGTTGCCACCCTGAATTTTCAAATGTGACAGATAGCCCCCTGTACTTGTCTAAAACATGTCACTTTACCCCCTCGTAAAAATATCACCTTTAAGAACAAGAAGATGAACATGACGGGTCAAGAATCGATACAATATTATGATTAATTGAAAAAAAAATTTAGAATAGAGATGAAGTTTTAAAAAAGATAAAGAACATATATTAAGGATTTTGAATTGTAAGAATACGAATGTTATGGATTTTTTTGTATTCATTTTCTATTCCACCAATATACTTTAAGCACATATATTTTGATGATCATTTACGTAGCAAGCCAGGTCAGCAAAAGGGGGTAAAGTGACTCGTTTTAGACAAATACAAGGGGTTATCTGTGACATTTCAAAGTTCAAGATGGTAACGATCCTTTTTGGACAAGTTCAGGGGTGTAGATGCATTAAATCTTTATTATTTATTATCATTTTGTTTCACAAATTACTATTTATATATTATGATGCACAACACCAAATATTTATTAAAAAAAATTGCGCAACGAACAAAACCAATCCATGTTGAACCCCTAAACCCGGGTAACAAACTCCTAAGAAATTGTTTTCATGAGCTGGTTCCAGGCGGCACTGCCTAGAGTTGCATATATTGTAAAGCTGCGATTGGTCATTTAGCAACTCATGCAAAATGGAATGGCTAAGTCAAAACCTTGTATTAAAGTTTTTTAGAAGAAAAATCACATTATTCAAAATAACACTTGCTCCCAAATCCCCTACATTTCATTCCTTCCCTGATAATTTTCAACACTAACTGAACAAAAACAAACCAAATTATAGTACAACCCAACATAAAATGCCACGAGGATATTTGATCGGAGAAACTACAAATGAACTTTTACTTTAGTGCCTAAATTATTTGACCGTGTAGCAATAAACTTTAATAACAAATTCCAATGTTGAACTACTAATAGGGCTCCACTTTCAAGATTTTTCAAGCTACTATCCCGAAAAGTTCTGAAAATCAATAACAAACATTTCCTAATTAATGAATATCAAGAGTCAAAATCTTGTCTAATATCAAAATATATTGTTCTATTAAACATTTGTAAGTAAAATTTTTTATGATAGCAGCTCTGATAGAAATAACAAACAGACCCTTAAGTGATGCTACATATCTACTAATGTGGAAGGTAAGTCAAATTTCAACAATCTGCAACATCAAAGTTATAGAGCAACGAAACGAACTCAAACAATAATTTAGAGTTCCATCAGCAGATGCATCAACAAACATTTATTTGCAGAGGAAGCATTAAGATCAGATCAAAGGAAAAAGCGAACATAAAACAAAGCAAAAAATTTAGGAACAACTTTCCTTTTACAAAGCGAATTGTACAGGCTCGCGCAAAAACCTCTCCATTTGTTCTGCCCGTGTCTTAATGGACATGTCAAACACCTTCTGGCTAAACTCTACCGCCAGGCCACCGAGAATACTAGGATCAATCTGCAGTTGATTGCCGATAGTTATTATTAGCATAATTTCAATTCTAAAATAAGTTTTGGACACAAAAATAATCATAATAGTTTGTGATTCTCACGTTTTGTTCAAGCCTCACAGTTTTCCCCTGTCCAATAATTGCCTGTAGAGTTTCCTTCATTTCTTTCTCCTCAGCTGGAGGCAATGGCTGCACATGGAATTTAAACGATTTGTATTTTTTATACACTATGCTACTGTCAACACTGTGTATTGCAAGGATTATAAGCATAAGCATGAAATGGCAAAGAGGCAATATCCGGAACTGAACATGATCCATAATTTTAAAGAAAAACAAACATTTCGTTCTGTGAAAATTGTATCTCTCTATGAAATGTTAAAGAACAAAAACTATTGATGAAAGCAGGAGAGCGGTACATAATTTGCCACGTTTTAGCATGATAATTCACATAAAAAGTTATTGGCATTGTCTCAACACTTTTTAGATCAAGCCCGCTTCTGTTTCTTAATGTTCTGCAAACTTTCTATCAAAGAAAATCAAGACCTGCCACACTTCGATTACTTCCAATTTTTATTTTCAAATGCAGAGAGAGAGAAAGAGAGAGAGAGAGAGATAGAGAGAGAGAGCAAAGGGTTCAAATTTTCCTCCCATGAAACACCCACAAAAGAATATAAAAGGAGAATGCCTATGAACAGAAAGAAAGACTGGAACCTAAGACACATTACATGAAGAAAGAAAGAGAATATCTTCAAATGAGAGAAGTCAGTGACTATGCAGCATAGAAATTAGAAGGTTTAGAGAATCAAGAGAAGGTTAATGCTTTTTATATAATTATCACAGAAAACCATCTTTTGCTGGACAGGCATCTCCAAATTTGGTGAAAGCATTCCCATCTTTGAGAAAGTACTAGCAAGAGGAACTAATATGTACCATAGTAGTCAAAGGCGCATCTAGGCTCTCGGGCGAGCCCTTGCGCCTTTAAGGGTTTTAGGCTAATTTTTGCGCCTAGAGCGCCCCAAGGCGTGCCTAGGTGGTCAAAAAGCCCAAGGCGTAGCCTTGCGCCTTGAGTGCGCCTTTACTACTATGATATGTACATACCATTTCAAACATCAAGCTGTTAGAAAATATGCACATACCCATAGTTGTTAAAGGCGCACCTCAGGCACGCCTTGGGCGTGCCTGACGCAGGGCGCCACCCTTGGAGCCTCGGCATATGACAGGCGGGGTGGTGTCCAACAGGCACGCCTCAAGGGCACGCCTCCCAAACACTTCTATCTTAAGGGGTTTAATTTTGCATAAATTTGTTTTTTACATCCATTTTTTAGTGTTTTGCATTGTAAGGCTAGATATTCCTGACTCAATTCTTATTAAGGCTAAAATTACTCAAGTATAGATGTTCCTAATACAACATGTAAAATTACATGTATATATACCTCCACCAATTCTTTTTACTGGTTTTAACTTACTTTAATATATTTTCCATCTATTTTTAAGAGTTTTAATAAAAAATGGTATATTTTCCTAATTTAATTCATTTTAAGTTTAGAGTAATTCAAGACTACACATTCTTAATGCAATATGTAAATTTTACATGTATATGTATCTCTAACAATTCTCTTGGTTCTTTTTTGGTATGTTATTGCATCTAACTTCAATTTGTAAGAAAAATATTTTATGTAAATTTTTGGCGCGTAATGTACCTCAGGCGCTCGCCTTGACTTCGGGCGCTCCTTCGGGCAAGGCTAGCCCTCTTGCACCTCTCTGCTCCAAGCGCCTCTTACCATTTCAAACATAGCAAGAATGGAGGGCATGACAGCCACTCATTGTGATAGAGAAAATCTTACTAATGATGATTGTGGACCTGTTGTTAGTAAATCAAAGCCCTTGCAAGTCTATGTACAGAAGCATAGGCTGGTTGAGCTCTTTTGGTGCGAGGCAGTGATTGACAGTTCTATTTTGTTAAAAAGAGGATAGGCAAATTTTGGTTATTTCACTGCTTAGTGCAGGGGCTTTACAGTGAAGAGAGGAGAGTTAGCTTACTGGGGGTTTAAGCCATATGTTGTAATTTCCATTCGGATAATAAATCTCAGCTTCCTTTCTTCTTTATTTTTTCTGTTGAATAATATCATTTATAATATTGAGATAAATTCTCCACTATTTGGAAAACACTTGTCTATCTTTTTTTTGTTGTGTGAAATTGTGCTTACATTAAATACAAGAAAAAATCATCACCCAGGATGTGACTCTATCCCGAGATCACTAGAGGTCACAAATTCAGTTTAAACCACAATGTTAAGACACTAGTCATACTTGTCTATTGTTATATTGTGTGATAGTATCACAATTTCATAGTTGTCAAGGCACTATGCGCAATGGGCATAATTAGTTAAGAAGCTAATTACGAACTACCAAATTGACATCTTTCATTCTTTTCCTAAACATTTCTATTCTTAAATTTCTCTTCCTTCCTAATTTCAATTCTTCTTTCGTAATTTCTCGCATTTCCTAATTTCTATTGTTTAACTTATTAACATAACTGCTTCCATGATAAATATTTTTTTCCTACTTTCATCTCTAATTTCTATCATCTCTAATTTCTATACTTTGTTTCCTAATTTATTTTATTTTCTAAACTTTTAACATGCTTGAATTGTTAGATTTCTAATAGAAATAATGTTGGTGTCAGGCACAGGCCTATGAACCCGGAGCCCACAGCTGCCTTTAACAACTATGCGCAATTCACAACTCACATTATGAACTTTTGAATAAGTTGTTGTAAGTTTGTAACTTCAAAAACCACATTTTTAAATTTATTTTACACATGCATAATATAAACAAACCAACATAAAATGGGAAAAAGGTGGAAACAATAAGCATTACCAAGTTTGCAGTAATTCTATATTCTAAAGAATAACGACAATATTGAACACATTTTCTGTGTACCTAAAAAAAAGGAAACAAAGTGCTACCATTCCTCAACCAATGTTCAATACTAACTGTCAAAAGGCTACTTTCATTGCAATTACTGCACACTACCATGTATAGACTTTGTATTATTCATTGCTTAACATCCAGTCATAATAACCAGTTGAAAAAAAAGATAGGCAAATAGAGAGAGAGAGATAAAAGAACAAATGTCGTAAATTATGCACTTAAGGAAATGATAAACTTACAACAATTGGGGTGACTGTAGCATTCACTTCTCCCCTATCTGCCATGGTCAATTCCACAAATTTAAAGCTTATATTTGTTATCAGGTGGCCCTCACTGAGTTCACAAGGTATAATATAACTTCAGTGTGAAAGTGTTTTGAATTTTTTATGTCAATAATTGATTGTGTGGTCGGCAAGTTTGGCACCACAAGTGCAAAATTTTGACAATTTATTTGTCAACAATACTATGCAAATTATGGCTGTCATTTCTTTTAATTTTCACACTCTAATTTCAATCTTTGTTGGCTTAATTTTACACTACAAATACCAATGCATTTGCATGGTTTGAATCATCCAGAGAAAAGAGTGAAATAAAGCAATAAAAAGGCCTTTTGTCATTTGTAAGATATTCCTTTTGGAATATTTGTGAGTTATTTGAGTGAGTTTGGGTGTAGTTGGGTTAAGGGTTTAAGTGTTCTTTCTCCATTTCTTTTGTATTAATATTTCTCGATTAATTAGTGGATTATTTTGTTGTCGTTATAATCTTTCAAATAAATATTTCGTTCCGCTGCCGGGGTTATTTCCCTAACAAATTGGTATCCGAGCCAGTTAATATTTATTTTGGAATTTTACTATGGCGACAACAAAATTTGATATCGAGAAATTTGATCGCTCTGTTAGCTTTACCTTATGGCAAGTCAAGATGAAAGCAATTTTGACGCATAATGGATTATACAAGGCGATGATGGAGGAATTGCCCGAAACGATGGCAAAAGATAAAAAGCAAGACTTGGAGGAAAAAGCACTAGCTGCCATTTAGTTATACTTGTAAAACGAGGTCCTTTGTGAAGTCATCCATAAGAAGACTGCCAAAGGTTTATGGGACAAACTAGAGTCTCTTTATTTGTCCAAAAACCTCACCAGCAAGCTTGTGGTGAAGCATCGTCTTCATATGCTTCATATGGCAGAAGGTACATCCTTAAAGTCACATCTTGATGATTTCAGTTCCATTCTTTTGGATCTAGAAAATTTAGATATTAAGTATAAAGATGAAGATAAAGCTCTTATGTTGCTGCAGTCTCTACCTCTTTCTTTCAAGAATTTCCGAGAGACTTTGATTTATAGCAAGAACACTTTAACCGTGGAGGAAGTTAAAGAGTGTTTGTATTCAAAAGATCTTATTGATAAAAAGATTTCCGATGAAGAAACCAGTTCAGCAAAAGGTTTAATTGTTTGAGGGAGATCTGATACACGAGATCCTAGTAGCAGCAATAGTTATCGTTCCAGATCAAAGTCAAAATCTCAATACAATAATTTGACATGCAATTACTGTAAGAAGAAAGGGCACATTATGTCTGAATGTTACAAGCTCCAACGAAGGAATAAAGAAAAGAGTCATAAAGACGATAGACCTACCGAAGCTAGTGTTGTAGAAGATGAGGTAGACTGCGAAGTTTATGCCGTGTCCGATGATGGTGCCAGATCTGGACAAGGATGGATTTTGGATTCAGCTTGCTCATTCCATATTTGTCTCCACAAAGATTGGTTCTCCTCTTATGAGCCAATAAATAGAGGAGTTGTGTTGATGGGCAACGATCATCCTTGTAAAGTTGTTAGAATTGGTACTGTCAAAATTAAGATGCATGATGATGTTGTCAGAACCTTGACAGATGTGCGGCATGTTCTAGATATGAAGAAGAACCTTATCTCACTATCTGCTTTAGACAACAACAATTGCAGATTTTCTGGTGGAGGTGGAGTTTTG
>CATIWQ010588990.1:0-18232 GCA_949673415.1 Euphorbia schlechtendalii
AAGGAAGTGGTGGTGGTCGTGATGGATATAATAGGGTGGAGGAAGTGTTGGATGTGTTGTTGTGGGAGGTAGAAATGGTGGTGCTGGTAGTGAAGGAAGCGGTGTTTTCCGGGTGGAGATTGTGGTGGTGACGGTGGTGGATGGAGGAGGTGGTGGTGATGGTGGCGGTAACGGGATGGAGATAGTGATGGATATGTTGGTGTTGGTGGAAGAAGTGAAGATGATAATGGTGGTGGAGGTGAAGTAGAAAAATAAGGGAAAATGTTTTCCCATCTTTTTTTGGGAAAACATTTTCATGTTGACTTGCACAATATTTTACTTTGACTTATTTTCCAAATAAGACAAACGTAGGAAAATTCAGAAAATATTTTCCTGCACAAAATTTTCCTGGAAACAAATGAACCCTAAGTATTACAATTGAAAAAATTATTACAATATCAACTAAGATGTTCATAATGATCACCCTATGTCAATTTATTAGATCTAGAGTCATTTCCTGTAATCAAACTTGGTGATAACCAATCAAATTATTTAAAACAACTCGAATGTCCAATTATTACATAATTTGATCATCCAAAAAAATTAAAAATTAGATTTGTAAAACCATGTATTACAAAGTAAAAATTAATACACAATTGTTATTCAACTTAGCTTAAAAAATCATGCAAAGGGGGGTGAATGCCTATTTAACTTGTTTTCAGAATTAAAAATCTTTTTCCAAGTTAATTTTTTATAAGCTGAGTTAAATGTGTTGAGTGCAATATTGGCTAAAACACAAATAACTCAGCTTGAGTTGACCTTGGTTTATTCACAAACTGTGTTGAGTAAAATCTCACTCAGCTCAGGATGGTGTTTAAGTAGATAAAAACAGAGAGATAAAAATGATGTATGAGCGAAATATAAAAAAGGATAAAAGATAAGTTTAAGGAAGGAATACATCTTGATTTATCTTGGCTCGACCCCTAGCCTACATCCAGTCCCCGGATACCTATTCCGAGTTTTAATGCACCAGTATTCTATCCTTTAACTAGGAGGAGAAGCCTTTGACAATGGGTAAGAGAAATTACATCAAGTACCTTCCAAGATAACTACCTCTCAACATAGTTTGAGTACCCTTCTCAAATCGACTCACGCAAATTTGTATTAAAAAGATTTCGCAGAGAGGAACTCAACTTATAGTTCTTTGGTTCTTTACAAATGAATAGCTTAGCTAGAATCTAAGATTAACTTATTTCTCTCTATTACAAATAGATTTGAAGATTGTTGCTTGCTTTGGATTGGTTGATTCTAAATTTTGAAGGTTATGATTACTTTGACAAAGGTTCAGCTCTTTAGAGATTCAAGGTGATTCACCAAGTTGTGAACATTTGCTCCAAGCTCTATTTATAAATGTAGATTCTAGAAGTAGTTGTTGTAAACTTATTATCTTGACTTGGCTCTCAAAATCTCTTCTCTTAGCAGATTTGAAATCTATCTATTTGAAACAGATTTGTTGACATTTCGAGATAATGATTTGAATGTTGAGGTACGATATTAATCCGTTAATCTATTTCTTGTCAAAGACTCTTTTCCTTTAAGCAAAGCTATTGAGAGAATTGTGCGAGGTACAATGTGTTGATTTGTGGTTGAACAGTTTTACTGAAGTTGCAGATGGTGCGACAATGCTGCAAAATGGCAAATGTTAGATGATTCCTTTTTTACTTGGCTTTTAGTGAGGATATCCCAACATTCCATACTGACACCTTTTGGCTATGCGGACCACATAAACATTCTTTTCTTTTAAGCACCAAATTCTTTTTAGAATCTGAAAAGAATCAATGCTGGATATTCTGTTTATACACAGTGGTTAAAAGCATTAGGTTAGCATCGCATAAGGAACTTAGCTTACGCTGAGAATAAACAAATAAAGTTACTCAGCTTAAGCTAAGTTATAACGCATAAACAATGTAACCAAAGGAACTCAACTTGTCAACCTTTACTACCCTAAGCCATAACTTATATAAGCCTATGTCAAGCTGAGTTGTTTTTCTTAAAACAACCTCAAGCTGACTTACTTATTTAAGAGTTTACTTAGTACATAATTAATTTCACTATCCTAAGTTGTTTAACCCAAGTTAATAGTATTTCATAGTACTTAAAATGTTTTGGAAATAACAAACTGACTAGGATAGTGAAATTAATTGAATACTAAGTAGACTCTTAATTAATAAAGTTTACTTGAGGATGCTTAAGGAAAAACAACTTAGGTTACCGAGATATTAATTAAGTTATGGCTTAGAGTGAGAAAAGTCGAGCTAAACTTAGTATTACATAGTTTGCAAGATATTGACTTAGCTAAGCTTCTAAGCTGAGTTAGCTTTTATTTATAAAAGCTGAGTTTCTTCGACACTTAGAGAAATATTTTGACATATATGCGTTTAACAGTTCTGTGAGGAACAAAATATTCCTTTGATGCTTTTCATGAGAAAAAGCACTGAAATTAAAGAAGATATTCAAGTGGTCCTCACAAATAAAAGGTGTTAGTAAGGAATGTTTGAGAATCCTCACTAAAATCTAAGACTAAAGGAATCCTATGACATGCGTCATTTCTCAGTATCTACGCACCTTTTGCAATGTCATCAAGTCAACGAATTGCAAAATTCCATGTTACATCTTGCGCACCTCTCTATCATACCAGATTGCTTGAAGAAAATGAGTTTTTGACTCATAAAGATCAACAGATTAATCTCGCGCTTCAATGTTTGAAATCTTTGTCTCTTAACATCTTGGAATTTGTTTCAAATACGCAAATTCGAAAGATTTAAAGAGAAGAGATATTGAAGAACTGTCAGGATAAGAAGTTTGCAATGACAACTTCCAAGACCTTGAACTATAAATAGAAGACTGGAGTAGACGTTCAAACTTGGTGAATCACCTCGAATTTCTTCAAGAGCTGAAACTCTATTCAATCAATCCCAGCTTTCAAAAATTCCAAATCAAGCAATCAAGAAAATGCAAGTGTTCAATCTATTTGTTATATAGAGATCACACTTAAGATTTAACATTGTAAAGGAACAAATCTTGTAAGTTCAAATCCTCTGTTCGTATTTTCTCTTAAGAAATCTGAGTGACGATTTAGGAAGGGTACCTAAACTATGTTTGAGAGGTAGTTAGAAAGAAATGTACTTTCTATAATCTTGTCTACTCACTATAAAGGCTTCTCCGCCTAAGGAAGGATGGAAACACTAGTGGATTAAAGCTCAAAAAGGAATCCAGGGACTAGAGCTAGGCTAGGGGCCGAACTAGGATAAATCTCAGGTGTTAACGCTCTATCCTTACTTGGTTGTCTTTATTGCGCATATCTCATTCATCATTCTTTCAATTTTATAAGTATTTCTTGAAAAACCAATGCAAGCTGAGTAAAGTACTCAGCAGCGATTGAAGATAAATTATACCAGCAAATCTTAGCAATTTGTAGTTTTTAGACCCAGATCAACTAGTTTTACTCAGCACGCATCTTAGAGAAATTTATAAAAGCTTAACTGAGTTAGCTTTTATTTATAAAAGCTGAGTTATTTCAACACTTAGAGAAATTTATGACACAAATGCTTTTAACGGTTTCTATGAGGAAAGAAATATTCCTTTTATGCTTTTCAGGAGAAAAGGTGTTGAAATTAAAGAGGATATTCAAGTGGTCCTCACAACAAAAATGTGTCAGTACAGAATGTTGGAAAATCCTCACTAAAGTTTAAGATAAAAGGAATCCTTTAACATGTACTGCTTTCTCAGTGTCCTCGAGCCCTCTACAACATTTGCAAGTCATCGAATCATAAAATTTCATGTTCCATTTTACTCGCCTCTCTATCATAATAGGTTGCTTGAAGAAAATGAGTTTTTGATGTATCAAGATTAACTGGTTAATCTCGTGCCTCAATGTTTAAAATTTCTATCTCTAAATGTCCTGGAATTCATTTAAAAAGGGCAAATTACAAAGATTTGAAGAGATGAGAAATTGAAGAGATAGTTTGGATGAGAAGTTTGTAACGGCTACTTCCAAGACCTTCAACTATAAATAGAAAACTGAAGCAGACTTTCAAACTTGGTGAATCACCTCGAATTTCTTAAGAGCTGAAAATCTATTCCATCATTCAAAGCTTTCAGAAATTCTAATTCAAGCAATCGAGCAAACTCAAATTTTCAAATCTATTTATTATAGAGAGATATCGCTTAAGTTTTAACATTGTTAAAGATTCAACATTTTTATAAGTTGAAATCCTCTGTTCATCATTCTCTTTAGAAAATCTGAGTGATAGTTTGGGAAGGCTACCTAAACTATGTTTGAGTGGTAGTTAGAAAAGAAAGGTACTTTTTGTAAATGTATCTACCCGTAGTAAAGGCTTCTCCGCCTAAGGAAGAAAGTAAAAAACTAGTGGATTACAGCTCGGAAAGGAATTTGGAGACTGGAGGTAAGTTAAGGTCCGAACCAGGATAAAATCTCATTTGTTAACATTTTAACCTTATTTGCTTATCTTTATCATGTTTTTCTCATTCATCATTCTCTCTGTGTACAATGTTTCGCTTGAAAAAACAATCCGAGCTGAGTAAAGTACTCAATAACGATTGAAGAAAAACTATACCAGCAAAGCTGAGCATTTTATAGTTTTTAGACCCAACACGATCAATGAGCATACATCTAAAACTGAACTTGGAAAAGAATTTTTACAAAATCTAAAATCAACAAAGTAAAGTGTTTACCCCCTCTGCTGTTTATATTAAGCCATTTAGGACCAACAAGTGGTATCTGAGCAAGTGCTCAACTTATAAACTCATTGTCTTTGACTTAAAGATCTAAAATGGCTTATAACAGTTTCAATTATAGCTCAAGATAGACAGTTCTCCTTAAAGAAGGAATGTCTGTAATTAGGCCTCCGTTGTTTGACTGGTAATCATTACACGTTTAGGTTAAATCGCATGTAAAATTTTATTCAATCACAAAGTATGCAAGCATGGATTGCTATAGAGCTTGGCCCCAAAATTCTTACCATCATTAGGAGTAGGAACATGTCCTAGTCGATCCAGAGGATTATAATGATGCTGACCCTAGGTTTCTCAAAGAGAACGCGGCATCAATCAATTACTTACATTATGCGCTAGATTTTACAAAATTTAAAAGGGTTTTGGGTTGCGAGACGGTGCAAAAAATCTAGAGGAAGCTGGAGATTACCTATGAGGGGACTGATAAGGTCAAGGAGTCAAAGATCAACCTCATGCTTAAGGAGTATAAGCTATTCCAGATGGGCGTTAGCGATGGTGAAGATCCTCCATATTCTCATTGTTGAGCGGGATGCCAAGAAAAGCATGATCAAAGAGGCTCATGATCTTAAGACCTATAGCTATGATGAGCTTAATAGTGATAGAGAATGAAAGGGGCAAGAGCTCAGCATCTGCTTCCAAGAGCTACCAATCCACTGCTAACTCTGAAGTTGAGTGCAACAAGGGGAAAAACTTCTCAAATTGAGGTACCCTTTGTACATTAAAGAGTTCACCCAAGTACTCTTTTATATTATGAAATTGACTAATAAGTCAGGGAAAAACATCAAGGAGCTAGTGAGGAGAAGTTAAGATCAGGAAGATACTATCGCTTCCTATCTCTTGATATCCTCTTTCTTCAAGAAAAAGCTAAGTATCATGAGTGTCAGAATAGCAAGCTCACTAAGCAATTAGATGAGTTGACTATTGAGATAACAGATATAAAGGAGAAATAGGTTCCTCCTCCAACCAGCAGTCAAACTTCATTCCTCTAAAAAGAGAAACCGAGCCAGCCCAAAGCTAAAGTAGTGTGCGACTTTTGCGGCAAAACTAGACATGCTATAATTTTCTGTAGGCATAAAAATGGTTGTTATGATAAGTATGAGTGGTCTAATTTAAGCACTGCTAATAATAGAAGACCTAGCTCAAAAGCATGGGTACCTAAGAAAACGTAATTGTTTTGTAGGTGAGCCTAAGATCTGCTGATAACTCTAGAATGTGGTAATTGGATAGCGAATGATCTAGGCATATGATGGGAGATGAAAGTCAGTTCATCTCATTAGAGCATAAAAGGAATGGAAGTGTTGGATTCAGAGATAACCAAATGGGCAAGATTGTAGGTTATGACACTATTGGTGTTTCTCCTTTAATCGAAGAGGTTTCTCTGGTCGAAGGACTGAAGTTTAACTTGCTCAGTGTAGCCTAACTTTGTGATAAAGGCAGAAAGGTTACATTCGAATCAATAGGTTACTCAGTTATTGATTGTAATACTGACTCAACTATACTCTTTTTTCCTAGAAATAACAATGTGCATATGATTGATTTATCCCCGGGCTCCACTAATATTTATCTTGTATTTAAGGAGGATAATTTGTGGCTTTGGCATAGAAGGTTGGATCATTTAAATATGAACATTTTATCCAAACAAGCTAAAAAGTAACTAGTTGTGGGTTTACCCAGTATCAACTTTGAGAAGGATAAACTTTGCTCAGCTTGGTAAGCAAGTAAAGAAATCATTTAGGTCAATTAATCATGTAGCAACCAAGCGACACTTGGAGCTCCTCCACCTTGATCTTTTTGGCCCAGTTCAGCCTATGAGCATGGGTGGTAAGAGATTCTCATGGGTGGTAAGAGATTCTCATTGGTGCTAAGTAGAAAAGATGAAACATATGAATCTTTTGACAAACTCAGTAATCAGAAAATGAACGAAATAAGAACTAAAATCTATAGAATCCTAAGTGATCATGGACGTGAATTCAAGAATTTTCATTTTGAAGAATTCTATTCAACACATGATAATAACTCTTATGCTCCTTATACACCTCAACAAAATGGGGTTGTAGAATAGAAGAACAAAACCATAGTTGAGATGGCTCGATCTATGTTGAGTGATAACAATCTACCAAAGTACTTTTAGGGAGAAGATGTTAACACAGCATGTTATACCTTGAATCGAGTTTTAATTCACCCAATTCTTGAGAAGACACCTTATGAGTTTTGGCAAGGGCGCAAGCTTAATATTGCTCACCTCAAATCATTTGGCTGTAGGTTCTTTATTCTTAACACCAAGGAGCAAGTAGGTAAGTTTGATCCAAAGGCTAATGGAGGTATCTTTCTAGGATACTCAACTAACAACAAAGCATGTAGACATATGTTAAGAGAACCGGTCTATTAGAGGAGTCTATGCATGTTGATTTCGATAAAACAAAGATTGCAGATAGACGGCCATCTGATGAAGATGATGGAGTAACCCAACAAGAAAATCTACTCAACATGCCACTCTCTGTATTGCCCAACCTAGCATAAGAACCTAAAGCTGAGCAAGTCAAAGATGATGAAGATCTATCTATCAACATCAATGAAGAAGACAAAGCTCAGCCTCAACAACCAATCGCAGAACCTCTAACTGTAGACCTGAGTCTATCAAGGGAGATTAGAACTCATCACAATCACCCTCTCAAAAGCATTGTTGATGATGTTCATAATCCAATGATGACACGAGGTTAGCTTAGTAGAATGATAAGCCATCCAACTTTCATCTCATTGATTGAACCCAAGAAGTTGAAGATGCTGAAGGAGATGATTATTGGATGATCGTGATGCAAGAGGAGTTGGATCAGTTCAAGCGTAATGATGTTTGGGATCTACTTTTAAAGCCCAAAGGAAAATCAATCATTGATACCAAATGGGTTTTCAAGAACAAGTTTGATGAAGATGGCGTTGTTATCAGAAACAAGGCAAGGCTTATAGCTCAAGGCTACAATTAGCAAGGAGTCATCGATTATGATGAGACCTATGCTCTTGTAGCTTATCTTAAAGTAATTCGAATCATATGTACTTTCACATCCCGTATGAACTTTAAATTATTTTAAACTGAATGGATTCATTTAAGAGGAAGTCTACATTCGCCAGCCTTGAGGCTTTGAAGATCCAAAGAATCCTAAGCATGTCTTCAACTTGAAGAAAGTTCTCTATGGATTGAAACAATCTCTAAGAGCTTGGTATGAGAGGCTAGCCAATTTCCTTATCAGCAAAGGCTATGAAAGAGGGAAAGCAAATACAACTCTGTTTATCTGGAAAAGAAAAGGAGATGTGTTGCTAGTCCAAATGTATGTTGATGACATCATTTTTGGAGTAACTGATGAGAAACTGTGCAAGGAGTTCAGCAAGCAGATGAAGGGCACATTTGAAATGTCTATGATGGGAGAGCTCAATTTCTTTCTTAGACTTCAAATCAAGAAGAGTGATGATGAAATCTTCATTAACCAATCTAAATATGCCAAAGAAGTTCTAAAGAAGTTTGATATGGTACATTCAAAGCCTATGTCCACTCCTATGGCCACTGATACTATCTTAAGTAAGGATGAAGTTGGTAAACAGTAAACAACAAGTTCTATAGAGGAATTATTGGTTCTCTTCTTTATTTAACTACTAGTAGGCCATACATTCAGTATGTTATGTGCTATTACGCACGTTATCAAGCTGACCCCAGAGAATCTCACTTATCAATAGTTAAGAGAATTCTCTAGTTCTTGCAAGGTTCACTTGATGCAAGTTTGTGTATCCCAATAGCTCAAATTTTACTCCTAGAGTATTCACAGATGCTGACTATGGTAGAGATAAGCTTGATAGGAAAAGCACCACATGAGGATGTCATTTCCTTGGAGAATGCCTTGTCTCATGGTATAGCAAGAAGTAAACTTCTATTACGGTGAGTATAGGTTAAGCTAAGTACATAGCTGCAAGAAGTTGTGTAGCACAATTGCTATGGATTAAGTAGCAACTAGAGCTTTTTGGTATAAAGTCAAAATGCCTTGAAGTCATGTGTGATAACAAAAGTGCAATTGATCTATCTAAGAATCTAGTTCAACATGGTAGGATGAAGCATGTCAATATAAGACATCACTTGAAAAGAGATCATGTGCTAAGGGGAGATGTCAAACTAGAGTATGTTCTTTCTAAGGAATAATGAGCTAAAATATTCACCAAACCATTGGCCAAGGAGCAGTTTAATTTTCTAAGGGAGCTTATTGGAATGACGAACCCCATATGAAGAAAAATCAAGAAATTTTTGCTAAGTGTTGAAGATCAAGTCTTACTCAGTTGAACGAGATAGCAGATCAAGTCTTACTTATCATCGTCTACATTTTAAAGTAACGCCATGAGATTCAGTTTTGCGGTTAAAAATAATAAAACCCACTTTATTCAAAGGGCATTTTTTAATTTGAACCATCTAATTACCATTTTACTATGTCAGTTAATTAAGTGTTAATCTCAGTGTTGATTTTAATTATGGACTCTGAAAGCACCATGTATCTTTGCAAGTTATAGAGGTCTATAAAAGTTGAAGTTTGAAAGAAAGAGAAGTTATTTGCATATCTGAATTGTCAATCATTTTCAACTGCAAAAGAACCCTAAATCATTCTCTCTCAAATTCCCTTTTATTCAGCAATGGCGAGAACCAAATCAACCTTCATCCTTTAGGGAAATTCTAAGAAGAGCATCTATGTGTATGGGGCTCAAACTAGGAATTTGGCCCAGTCTATGAAGTTAATTATGAAGGACTATTGAGGAACAAAATCCTTCATAGGGTGATCAAGTAGCAGAATTTGAGTCAGTTTCTGCAACTAGAAGGACCAGCCATTGTTGGCTTAAGCAGAAGCATCTTCCAGAGTCTCTATACCATCCAAGGGTGTAATGACATACTCTTGATGGAAATCGAAGGGAACTCTCAATTCATTTGCTCAAGGCTGCTAGAAAGCATTTTGAATATTCCATGGAAGGGCACTCAACTTAGAAGAAATGGGGATGAGGAAGTTGTGGCAGTCCCTAAAGATTAAGAACTGCTAGCTGATTATGGATCAAGTGAGATTTCCTTATCTGGAATGAGTTTGGCAACAAGGGCTTACCATGAGCTAGTGGTGAAGCTGTTGCACCGAAGATGGGGTCCCTCTCAAGATTTACCTATTTTGAAAGGTGTGTGATCTACCATATGGTAGAAGGTAAGCAACTTAATTGGCCAGTGATGATTCTTCTTCATTTGACCAAAGTTACTACCGTCTACCATTACAGTTATCTGATCACAGCCTTGACGAAGGCGGTAAAGATGGACATCTCATCCTTTATTGGTGGTCCAGGGGAGATAGTTATCCCAATGAAGAACACCTTAACTATGATGCACTTCAGCAAGCTGCCATGATCAGGTACATTCTAGGTACACCAAGGCCTAAGACGCCAAAAGAAAGGCTAAGGCTGTAATGATAGTATTCCCTATGAATATAGCTAAATAGGATGAAGATAGCTTCATGGTGGATTTTGAGGAGAGTGTTGAGGAGACCAATAAAAACATTCCCCTATCTTCGAAGATGGAACTAGTTTCTATTACCTCTGCTCCAAAAGCTACCTCCTCAAGGGTAAGAAAAAGCCCGGTAAAAATAAGGGTAGGAGATACACCTGCCCAACCCCCAGCAAGGCAAAGGAAGCAAATGATGGCTAAGAATCACACTCAGAGGGAAGTTGAGGCAAAATAGCAAGCTGAGGAAGAAGAGGATGCAGTAGAGGAAGAAGAAACCTTGCACCAAAAAAAGTGTTAATTGTTACTGAGGAGGATGATGGCCAAGGGGATTCCAAGAAAAGCAAAGAGGACCCTGAAACCATAATTCTTGGAGCTACATCCCATGTTGAGGAAGTAATTACCAAAGCCAAGGGGACTCAGTGCAAGCATACTTCCACTAATAGACTACTAAAGAAGAATGTACAAGTGGTGAGAAGTGATGAGGATGCTTGAGAAACCATTGAAATCCTTAATCAAGAAGAATTAGCTCTTCTTGATCCTAGCATCACAACACCTACTTTCACTTAGATTGAGACTCTTCCAACTCAATTTGAAGTAACTTGAACTAACACATTCTTAGGTTAAACAACTAACCTAGAGGTACTCTTAAATCCTTCCCCCACTTCTTTTGTAAATCCTAAACCTTCTTCTCCTGTAAATCCTTTAACTTCTATTCTTATAAGTCCCTCAATTTCTACTCTTGTAAATTCTGAAATTCCTATTCCTTCTATAAATCACCAATCTCAAATTTCAAATATTGTAAGTTCCCCAGTAGATATTCCTTTTTCTCCTAACCAAACACAAGATTCTTTCTCTCCTCCTCCTTCTCCTCAAACTACCTTAATCTCTTCACTTGTAAAGCCTAAAACAACCCCCACTTCTTCAACTGTACAAACTTCTAAACTAACCATTTCTTTAAATCCATCCTTTATCCATCTAATCCCTTAGATTTGAGAAGTTTTTAATGCTAAGAACTCCATTCAGCATGGAAAAGTAAATGAGGAAGGTACCAAGGCAAACTTTATAGCTAGTGAAGTACCTACCTCTAGCAATGAACTAGTCCAAGAGGATTTAGCTGATTCAGTTATCTTGGAACAAACAAGAGAGTTGGCTAGGAAGAAATTCCCAACACTTAAGTTTGATGTTGAGTTGGATGGGGCAGTAAAAAAATTGCTACTTGCTCAGGAATTGATGAACTTGTCCACAAATTCTACGGCTAAGTTACCTGAGTTCGATGAACACTCAAGCATAGCCTATAAATCAATCTACTTTGAAGAGTTTGTAAAGACTCAAGATAGTTTGTTTGTGATTCGCAACCACTTGGTGAAAGAAAGTACCAAAAGCCAGTGGACGATGACCTTGATCTTAAACGGCTATTCCGATTCTACGACTCAACTCAGAGTAGCTGTCACCTCTATCTCCACGTCTATTGCTCTCGCTAACGCGGTAGTAAGAAAGATAAAGTGTAGTGTTGATGCTGCTGCTGAGCCATTGAGTAGCTTGAATACCACAATGGTAACTCAAGATACAAAATTTCATAAGTTTGGTGAAGAACAAGCCAAAATAAATAAGTGCATAGACCGCATGATATAAAATTTGTTGAAAGAGGTGGAAGTCATCAAAGACATAGGACATAACATGGCAAATCTAATGGAGAGTATGTCCAAGATAATGGTGAACTATAACAACAAGTTAGACCGAGTGATCAAGACTGTTGAAGATGTGGCTAAGAAAACTGATAAAAAGAACATGCTGAACATTGATGCTCTCACTAACAAATTTGATGTTATATACAAAGAGGTCAATGACAACATAGATAAATCTATAAAGAAGGTGTAAAAGGCTATTTTTTGAGGATATGAGCAAGCTCTTCCCAGAACCCACTGAGTCTCTAGACCCGTGCAATGGTCTCTTAGTGCATAAAAAGTTAAATGTGATCAAAGGAAGAATTGAGGATATGCAGAAGCACGTAGATCAACTAGTGAGAACTGGAATGCATGGAGCAAGGGATATTGACCACACTCCAAGATATATATCATTATTTTACCTAAGGATCATCGATATGGAAGCAAAACTGATGATCGCATTGTCATCCACAAATTTCATAGCTCTGTTGCAGTGCTTTCAATAGTTTACTTGCCAAGGGTTCGACTAGATTGCTCATCTTTCCAGATGCCATCACTTGCTTCTCTTCGAGATGAATGGCCAAGAATTCCTCATAACCAATGGTAAAGAGATGCTTGAGCAAGAGATTTCTCTGTTCATAATTAGAATGTAGGACTTTCAGTCTACCTTGGACTCCTTCAATATCTGTCTGGAGTAAATCATGAAAGATAAAATAACAAAGGGGGAGAAGGTAGTTGAAGATGCGAATTTGAATAAGTATTCTCTGCCACCTTTGCCAAAGCAACCTCAAGTTCAGCCTCAGCATCAGTCTCAGTCTTTGAGTCAACAGCAACAATAGCAATTACAAACTACTCACTCCAAAAGCTCTAGGCAGCCATCCTTTTCTCATTCACGCAAATAAGTTGTAGTACAAAATATAGGCTAGACTTGTAATAGGACTCTATTGAAAACTTAGTTCATACAACAATTTGTATACTAAATAAGTATTTCTTAACTATTAATGAAAGACTATAAGTTTTTACCTATTCAAGTTAAGAGCTTCTTAACTTCCTTCTTTGCTGTGAATATATGTTATTTCTGTTAATGAACTGTGATAAGTGTATAATTACACTTATTATTCTAATAATTTTACACATTAAACACCATAGTTTAATTCATTTTTATACTTCATATAAAAGATTTCACGTGGTATGTAGTTGTTTTTTATACAAATGCAGATACTAGGAAAATCTTGGAAGTAAAATGATCAAAAGTGGAAATTTATGAAAAAAGAGTGAAAATGGTGCAAAAAGATGCGTGGAACTTAAGGATTTGGCTTAGGATCAAAGCTGTCGAAGATCGGTAAAGTTACAAGAAGGATTTTGAAGAAAAACACCCTTCACGGTCGTGACTTAGTATTCTTTAGAATAGAAAGTTGCCAACAAGTATTCACGGTCGTGACATGTACTTCGTGGTCACAACATTTACGGTGTTTTGGTTAACTCTTATCTTCTTTCAACCACCAGATAAAATTGATCAACAGCCATCAACTATCAAACGAATAGACACTTATTAGAAATCAACCAATCATGAATAGGTTCCTATCCATTGTGGATAAGGTCAAATCCTTTCATCCAATCACAAAGAAGTGATGCAATCTTTCACCAATGGACACGACTCTTCATCTAGATGGATGCAACCCTTCGTACTCTATAAATAGGGCTCCAAACTTCATCATTTTCATGGTGATAATTGGTGTGTGAGGAAAGTGTAGAATTATGTGGTGTGAATTTAGTTCTAGAGAGAAAATTGTATAGTTTTTGCTTTGCTCTAAGTTAGCGAGAAAATGTACAAGTGATTCGAATGTTATTTCAATCACTAGATTTCTCCACATATTCGAGCGATTGTTGTATAAGTGTAATTTCAAATCACTTATCAATAAAAGTTTTCATTCTTCAATATTTGTTTGTTCGATATTCACAAATAATAGCACCCTAGCGGAGGTTCTCTAGGAGTCGAGACCGAATTCAAAGTAGATGTAGGAATTACAGGAATTGACGACTCCCATTAAAGAGTGGATATGGTTTGATCAACTTTAGCTTTCACTTGCATTCCTTAAAACTTTGCTTTGCTTTCTACTTATACTTTCTATTTTGAAGTTTATGATATGTCTATGTGTCATAATGTGTATTTATTGTTGAGTCTTTTATATTAATTAAGTTATATGCTTTTGAGTTAAATTTAAGAGTAGTTTCAGGGTTAACGAGATTGTGTATAATCACTGGATCTATGATTATAACGCTGTTTAGTGAGCCAACATCTTTGGAATGGTAACTTGCTAAATGTGGCTATGTGAGAGCGATCCGTACTAAGCATAATAATATTGTTATCTAGGTTTATATAATTGTCTTAACTCATTTGCACTAGATTTAGAAAAGTCATTTCACGTGTTGCTCTACGGTGAATAATTGAATATCTGAGTGTCTAGAACTGAATTTGTTAAAGTAATCTAGTGCACGTAATATCTTTGATAATTTTTCATTTTTTCTGTGCTATACTTATTCGTCGTGTTAAACTATACTAATTCCTTCTACTCTAATCTGTCTATTCAATTATCCATTTAACTACCAATCCAACCCACCAAAATAAAATCAAACTATTTTATTTTTCCTTGTTCTGTTCCTCTTATTCATCTTTACAGCTAGTTCATTCCCTATGGGATCGATATCTTTTAAAACTACATCTCAATTGTATACTTGCATTTATCATTATTTTTCTATTTGATAAGTGGTATTTACAACACCTATACTTTAAAGCCAAAATCTTGCGAAACAAGTTATTAAACTTCTCAGTAGAAAAGTGGCAAACAAACTGATGCAGGAAAAAATAAAAAGACCAACCTCAAAATAAAGCTGAAGTAAGATAAAATTCTAAATCGAAGAAAATTCATCTAAGTATGGGGGAGTTAAGTTGACTGAAGAGAATCCACTCAGTATAGGGGAGTCTACACTGACTAAGGAGTTCACTCAGTATGGGGGAGTTTTACATCATCTATCATGTATCCCGATATTCGTAAACTATTTATTCAATTAATCTCTTCTACTACCAAGTTAGTTATTTGTTCCAAAATGGGGGAGATTGTTGAACCCAAGTTAATAGTACCTCACAGTACGTAAAATATTTTGGAAATAACAAACTGACTAGGATAGTGAAATTAATTGAGTACTAAGTAGACTCTTAATTAATCAAGTTTACTGGAGGATTTTTAAGGGAAAACAACTCAATTTGCTAAGTTATTAGTTAAGTTATGGCTTAGAGTAAGAAAAACTGAGTTTAGCCTAATATTACATAGTTTAAAAGATATAGACTCAGTTGAGCTGAGTTAGCTTTTATTTATAAAACCTGAGTTATTTCGACACTTAGAGAAATTTATAGCATAATTGTTTTTAACGCTTCTATGAGGAACGAAATAATCCTTTGATGCTTTTCAAGAGAAAAGGCGCTAAAATTAAAGAGGATATTCAAGTGGTCTTCACAACGAAAAGGTGTTAGTGCGGAATGTTGGAGAATCCTCACTAAAGTCCAAGGTAAAAAGAATCCTCTAACATGCACCGCTTTCTTAGTGTCCCCGCTCCACTCTGCAACGTCAACAAGTCATCGAATCACTTAATTTCACGTTGCATTTCGCACACCTCTCTATCAAAATGGATTTCTTTAAAAAAAGAGTTTTTGACGCATCAAGATTAACGGTTTAATCTCTCACCTCAAAGTTCGAATTCTCTATCTCTAAATGTCCTGGAATTTTTTTCAAATGGGAAAATTTGAAACATTTGAAAAGAAGAGAAGTTGAAGAAACTGTCAGGATGAGAAGTTTACAATGGCTACTTCCAAGACCTTCAACTATAAATAGAAGACTAAAGTAGATGTTCAAACTTGGTGAATCACCTTGAATTTCTTAAGAGCTGAAACTCTATTCCATCATTCCCAGCTTTCAAAAATTCTAAATCAAGTAATTGAGCAAGCACAAAGTTTTAAATCTGTTTATAATTGAGAGATATCACTTAATATTTAACATTGTTAAAGATTCAACATTTTTATAATTCATCATTCTCTTTAGAAAATTTAAGTGACAATTTGGGAAGGGTACCGAAACTATGTTTGAGTGGTAGTTAGAAAGAAAGGTGCCTTTTGTAATTGTGTCTATCCGTTGTAAAGACTTCTATGCCTAAGGAAGGAAGAAAAATACTAGTGGATTAAAGCTTGGAAAGGAATCAGGGGACTAGAGGTAGGCTAAGGGCCGAACCAGGATAAAATCTCAAGTGTTAATGTTCTAACCTTATTCATTAATCTTTATCACATTTTTCTCATTCATCATTCTCTCTGTTTACAAGTTTCCCTTGAAAAACCAATCCAAGCTGAGTAAAGTACTCAACAGCGATTGAAGAAAAACTATGCCAATAAAGCTGAGCAGTTCATAGTTTTTAGACATAGCTCAGTACGATCACTCAACATGCATCTAAAAACTGAATTTGGAAAAGAATTTTTACAAAATCTAAAAAGAATGAAGTAAAGCATTCACCCCCTCTAATGTTTATATTTAGCCATTTAGGACCAACATAGGAATACTTGATAAGTGATGTAAGACTCCCCAATGCTGAGTGAACTTCCTTAAGCATCATAGACTTCCGCATGCTGAGTGGATTTCCTTCAGTCAGCACAAACTTCCCCATACTAAATGAAATTTCCTTTGAATTGGGACTTGTCTTACTCAACTTCTCCTTACTTAGTGGTCTTAGTTGATTCGTACAATATGTAAACTAATGAAAACCCAACATACATAACATATAAAGTTAAGAAGCTCTTAACTTGAGGAAAAACTTGTAATTTGCATATAACATAACTCAGCAAGTACACAAGTTATGTCCTATACTGAGCTTTACATTTTAGCACGATTATAGTTTTTCCTATCTACACAACTATCTATCTCTTTTTCTTTCCATCGCGTCTTCCTTTAGGTTGTTTTGCAAATGATGATCCTGATGCGCCTCCTCTTGGTTATGAACTTAGTTTTTGTTGCTCTGGTGGATGTTGTGGTCTAATAGGAAGATGCAATTTTTGTTGTTGGGTTGTTTCGTGTGCATCCTTTGTTACCTTCTTCCCCTTTTTTAGCTGGTCTGAAACCAAATAATTAAGGCATACATTGAAGGAGTCAATAACATGAGTAGACATCTCTTATTTCTAGACCAGGACTAGATTAATTATATTGACAAGCTTCTCCTTACCAGGTGATGATAAGACCTCTTGGCTATTAAGTTATTATAGCAGTAGATGGTGGCACCAGGTAAGATGAGCAATGAGATCAAATCCTTTTTAAGCTAACTGTTGAAAACACTACAACAAGCCTCTATAGTTTGTAATTAACAGCGTAATATTCAGCTTGGCTTCAATATCAATAATTCAAGGAGACATTGCATTGATTGTTCTTGCTATGAAGTCTATGTCCTTTGCATCCTCTATTTCATGTCCATAAGTGTCTTAAATTTATCTTGAAGTTCATTGATCTTGTCTACAAAGACATTCAACTTCTTATGTATAATGAATCCATTATTAAGATCCATCGATGAGCTTGATTCTGGAAAAAGCTTGCCCCATAGCAGAGTTCAATCCCTTATGAGAGTCATTAACTGCATCATTTATGTTAGCCTTAACAATTGCACAAACTACGTTGAATTTTTTATCCAACTCATTCATATTGAGCATTGGATTCTCCACTTTCTTCATAACATCATCACATTTCTTATCGTAGGCTAGCATCATCTTGGACATCTTTTCCATGGTGTTGCACATGTTGCACGACAGATCATTATTGGTGTCAATTTTATCCAAGATAGCCTACAAGAGCAAGTTAGTGCTTGTCTTGATGGTGGCTTGCTCCTCGCTAAACTTGTGAAGCTGAGTCATTTGAGATGCCATTACTTCATGAATGTTTCTTAGTTGCATTGAAGTAGTGTCTATACTACTTTTCACTTTTCCAACCATTGTGTTAGCGATGACATTTGAAGTTGGAATAGATGAGATAACAACATTTAGTTGAGCCACATAATAAGCCAATTTGTTGAGTATTAGCACCATTTTTTCCAATAAGCTCTTGGAACTCTCCTTGGCTAGATAATTTCAGATGGTAAACAAACTGTGAGCAGACGACATAGAGCGGGGGGTCGAGAGCGTGCAGAGATAAGAGGCATAGTCCACCGGGGTGTTTGAAAAAAAGTGCACCAGGTCGGG